>JXXB01029320.1:0-12118 GCA_000956275.1 Anopheles koliensis | reverse complement strand
CTCTCTCTCTCTCTCTCTCTCTCTTTCCCCAAGCCCAGCCTTACCCAGAGGCAGGCGCGTTTTGACAGGTGTGCAACACTTACCTAGTAATGCTTGGAAGAGGCGTGATTTGAATATCCGAATGACCCGTTCGATGGCACTGCGCAAAGCCCGGTCCTGCGGTGTGGATAGGCGGGAATGGTAGTCCTCCAGCAGCTCGAGTGCCCGGTGTGCCTCTGCAATGAGATGAAAGCAAACGCCGGTCAAGGAATGGTTGGTTGGATAGCATTAAACGTCGGTTTTCGTGTTTCAAGATGGCCGATATGGACGACACTATGCTGAAGCGGGTTGTGAGCGAAAGAGGAAGAGTGGGAGAGAGCGGGTGGATACAGCCCAAAAAGTAAACGACAATAGTAACCACCGCTCAATTAACACGCAACACGCGGCCTGCTGTAACTCATATCGTTCAATGGCGGTCCAGATCCAGAGGGCGTATATGCGTGTTTTTCGTGGTTCTATTTTTGGTGCGACCTGATACTCGTTCCCAAGGCAAACACATCACCTAGTCAAGGCCAGTTGGACGACGCTAAAACAGTCGCGGTGCACGGTCATTTCTGTTACTTTATTAGGGTTTTACACCCGTTTTCTTTGTTTTTTTTTATTCTGAAGTGTCCAAGCGTATTCCTCACAACGCGGCGTGCTCCAGTGTACGCAAACTAGACCCATGTGCGTGCCGTGTGTCATCGTAATGGACGACCCGAACCCCCAAAGGCACTCCCCTCCCACACCTTCTCCACCTCCCACGGTTGACAAAACGTTTTGTGGCAAGCGTCATTTTGTGTTAATGCTGGTCATGTTTTTTTCCTCCCCCTCGTGCCTATTTAAGTTGTCTGCCCTTCTACATTTCGTTACATTCTAGGTGAGGCGTCGGAAGGGAATTCTCAAAATAGAATATCGTCCTCACTGAGTGCTACGGGGCAGTGTGCAGCTCACATAAGAGACGGCAGGGTTTGCCAGCAGGTGATTCTTTCGATAGCGGAGAAGCAAACAAAATACACAAATAAACGCGTTTGATATACGATATGCCCTGCCGGTACCATATGGGTGTGTGCGTACGAGTGTTTGGTATACTGCGAAGAAACGCCGCCATTTCATCAACGGAAAGGAATGGACCACAGAATAATGTGCAAATGAACATGAGCAGCAACGAGCAAAAAGAGCACCAAGTGGGAGCAACGAAAACTTAGGCTATTTTTAATACTCAGCCAAGTTTAAGGTTTGTTGCCCGTTCTGCTTACTTTGCATGCCCGTTTTTGCATTGGTTGCGTATACGATATACACACACACACACACTGGCATATAAGTATTACGGCGAGTCACAAATACGTACCTCAATAGGATGAGGTATTTATACTAATATAATCTCTAGATGTCTTAAAATAATGCAACTGGTCAACTCAATTTTCTTCTGAAGACAAATCTCTAATTAAGAGCTTAAAGTCTAGCTTGACAAATTTAGTGCACATTTATGGTTGAAAAAACATTCTTTTCTAATATGCGCATTTTTTTAAACCATAGCATGAATCGTGCACAATTATGTGTTTTCATTGTTTCTTTATGCACGTGTTATTAAGAAAGATTTGCATACTTTGGAAAAGCAACACGTGGAAATACGTGGACGTGCCGAAATTGGAATCGTGCGATGCCACATGTATGTGTTTGCATTGTACACTATTATAGACTGGAGGTTGCCCTGCTCGCTCAAATAGCTGGGCGGTACGATTATATCGATCAAGTGGTAGCACACCACACCGCATCCGTATCCTTCGACGCGCCATGTTCGAACATGAAGCGGTACATGATAGCGAATCGATAGCGCGGCAATGGTTTTCCTACCGTGAGAAATTAACCTTGTCAGAGCAGTGGTGGTCCAGTTCAAACTTAAAATTAGAACCATTGGTCGTACGGAACGCCCCAGCTTTTACCCATTTACAAAACACTCACACACACACATACACTCTAGGACTCCTGTACTGAAATCGATCCACCGACGAGGGCAGCGTGCCGGATCTCGGTAAGTGAGATCGAACTCCGGCGTACGCGTGGGCATCCACTTCGGATTGGAGAGCGCGATGGAACGTGACAACTTTTTAGCTTTGCAGCTTTTCAAGCTGCAATCTAGCGTTCGACAAGCACCGGATGCGGAGATGTCGTCGATTGTGCTGCGCTGTGTCGAACGCTTGGACGGGTTCGAATGCAACGTTCCATCAGATTTTCCTTGTCACCATTGCTGCTGCCCATCACGTTGCAGGAAGCGGCACCGACGACAAGTGTATTAGATGTGCTACGGTACGCTTGTCTACCGTTCGTCCACGGCAAGCGAGCTCTGTTTGATACGAATGGGCGGGAAGCGTAATTTCAAAGACTATCAACCCAAGTTTGTGATCGATCCTTCTTCTCTCCTTGGTCTAGCATCGTGTGCGAGCTTGAAGTGCAGCAGCCGATTCGAGCGACACCGACATTAAAGCCGCACCGTCGCAATCTTTCTGTCAGCTATTAAAAGTCCATTCAGAACGGTTCACAATGAGACCGTACGAAGGGAACTATCCAAACATACTATTTCTCACCACCGTCAACACACCTCGTGCAGCGGATGTTGTCCATAGCGTAATTGCAACGCGTATTTCACATCAAACAACAAGCCGCAAAAATCTTATACGACGTCGTACAAATTGCAGTTTCCAGACCAAAACAATGCAGGTCAAAGTTTTAGAACACATATATATCGTGTTGCAATGTGTTTCATAATAGTGAGGTCGGTTCCGTGAAGCAAGCCCGCTTTGTATTAACGAGTAAATATATTGATAAATTCTATAAACTCTAGGAGCATTAGTCTAGAATAAGGAATCAATTAATAGTTCTTTTACTCTGGCTTGGATTTTAGCCCAACTCAAATGGTCGAATTTTCCTAAGTTGTACGAATTTATATGAACCCATATTGACACTCCAACAAATTGTCTCTATCTCTCTCTCCCTTTATCTCTCTCTTTCTCTTTCTCTCTCATTCTCTTACAAACCCACACTAACCAAACGGAAAACTAAATCGTATTACGCCAACTTGTTACAGTCGAGTTAAAGTTTATTAATTTCATCATGGGGCAACAATTATTTTAACAGAAAGAATTTTAAATAAAAGTCATTTACTCCAAAAAGAAACCCGTTTTCGTTCCGTATGAAGAAGGAACTGTTTTACTATATTTAGCAGAAAATTATTAAAAACTAAGTGGTACAGCAGAACAAAGCTGGTACACTGTTCCAAATGGATTTGACTCATATTGCTCTAATGTGTGTCGAAAATTTATGACTTTCCGGAAAGCATTATCAATGACAACCTTCATTACATTCTTTACTTCATTACATTCAGTCAACCATGTTTAGTGATCCCGAAACCCTGGTCTACCTGATGTTCTCGGCTGCTTTTTATTTTATTTAAGAAGGTTAGCAGAATGAATCAAAAAGGCAAACTATTTCGAATTTCAGAATTGCCATTAGTGTCAGAATATATCGACATTAAAGAGAAAAGTTTCGTTTAGCTAGAGTCGTCTAACACAACTCTGATCTAGTAGCAGAACAGAGATAATAATACTCACTACATGGGTATTCTGTCACAATTTGAGAGCCAAATACGGCATATCATATAATTTATTATTTCAACCTTTTATGAATAACATTACCAATCTACAATTTTGTCCGAAAGATTTTATGTTATTTCTTTGGTTTCATGTGTAACTAGAAGAGTTCATAACAATAAAAAAATCCGAAATAAAATAAATTAAAACTAATAGCGCCTGCGTACAGTTATGTGTTTATTCAATTCCAGAAAGAAATCTTTACGATCCTATCTTATCCAACATAATATATGATATCCTCTGTTGAAAAGACGCCTGAATTACGTCAAATGAAAAAATGGATGGCGCTCAAAACGATGTTTTTTTTCTTATGTTTGTTTAACAGTACCCGTTGTGTGCTGATCCATTACAATACCTATTCCATTACCAGAACGAGGAAGGCCCAGATAAAGAACACATTCAATACAGTGCATTCCTCCAACTCTTATACACATCTATTAACTCCTCGCGTTGTCGGTACGGTGCTTACACCTGTGTGTTTCATTTACTGCTCACATTCTGCCTGAACCGTGTTTCATTCTTGCCATTATTCCTGCTTCACAGATAGTGACGGGACAACTGTTTCGCACACAGCGCAGCAGTAGAAGGAGATTTCCAATCGTTAGCACACTGCCTGCTGTAATCATGGAGCTTCACACCGGGTACCATCGTTGAAACGTTCTAGCGTACACCGGACGTTTGTGGTCGCGTGTCGCATGTGTGCTTAAAAATGTACCCCGCAAATCCGTTTAAAAAAGGAAAGAAAACCCACACAACCCAGCAACATGGAACAGCCACGCTGAACCTTTGCTGGTGGTTGGAGGCGAGAGTTGGAGCAACAAGAGCCAAACGTATAGGTGTTGGAGCGGTTAGGTTTCTGGAATTGGGTCAAGGGAAGGATAAGCTGTGAAGCCTCCCGCCACTTACCCCCCGACCCGGCACTCCACACGCCTATATCCAATATCAGGTCGGCCTGGTAAAGTTGACCATAACCGAGCGGACACGCAAGTGTGGGTAGTGACACAGCCTTTTACCATCCTTACACTACCCACCTCTACACCAACATAGCTTTGCCGTCCAACCGATAAACCCCTTCGTTGATGTTGTTGTTGATGATGATGATAGCAATTATATAACTGGGAGACTCCGTTTGGGTATATCTAACCACTTCATAAAGCCATGTCCGTGAGCTGTAAGTATCGAATGATGGGAGCCGCAACATATAAGCTCCTGGTCGTAATGCAAAACACAACTTGATTTGCAGCCCGTAGCAAACATCCCACGCATCGACAGCCACCGAACCAAGTCTGGACGACTCTGCACTCAACCTGGTGGTCTCGACTTCCGAACTGTGTTTAAAAACTAGCCCTAACGAACCCGATGGACTTACAAAACTTTCTCTTACGTGGTTCATACGCAGGATCACAACATGATAAATATACCGAGCCCAACAGAACCCAGCCCAACACCTGCCCCGTTGGGTGTCGAAGCACCGACTTGGCCTCCTGCCCAACGAACCTGGTGTGGTTGCGGTTTGTGGTAGTTGCCCTGGATGCAGGGAGTTCGCCGAGGATGCTGCATAATTAAATTTCTGATCTGTTTTAAATGAATGGTGCCCTGAGTAGCACAGAAGCGCTTGATTTTAATTCCATATCAAATGTAATATCATTTCGTCCTCCCGTACCGCGACTCCAGGCTTTCCAGATATGCGGAAGCCTTACAAGCTTGTATGGGATTGGATGCGAGTGGGCTGGTCGTATTGACAGCCCGTCCCGTTGCTGCTGCTGCTGCTGCTGCTGCTGCCTGCCTGCACAACACGACAATAGTAGGTGGAACAAAAGGATACGATGCTGGCTTCCCAGCTCAACAGCACGTAACATAAACTATCCCTCTCTCGCTCGTTGCGACCAAACAAACAACCGTATCTGCGCGCAGGAAAAACAATTCCAATAAATAGCACTTACACAGGACTCCCGAACATGACCCTTACCTTGCTTTTTCACTGGCATTGTGACAGCGCGAGCGGCCGGCTCCCGCTAAGAGCAGGCGACGATAACTTCGGGGCTTTTCTGGAACGACGTTTGGAATCTCCTCCCTGGTGTTGCTCTTTCCCGGTGGTGGTGTTGGTCGCCGTGAGAACACTTTCCGTCCCAGCTCCTCCGCTCGTCGGAGGATAGACCTGGACGTCCGTATCCCGTGCCTTATTCACACGTACAATACGCACACATATGTACGGCAATTTCTAATTCAATTTTTTTTTGCACCTTATTACCTTATCTGTCGCTAGAAAAAAGGATTGCGTATTGTTCGTCTGCCGCGTCTTAGTCGGTATTATCACTCATTCCGTCACTTCCGATAGCTCGCTGCTCGTTGTCGTACTACCGTCGTTGTTACTTCGATTCACTTGTAACTTGCTATGGCTAGCTCACTTATTACGCTTGCAAGAGAACGCTTCCTGTTCCCTTTACTACACGTTGCTGGATCTCCCCTGCTGGCAGTGAGAACACACGCCACCCTAGAATGAAAATCCAAACACCAAAATTGAAGTCGACTTCCCTTCCGTTAATGTATTTCTCCGCAAATAATGACTTTTTCGCAAATGCACCAAGCACTCTGCTAATGTCTGTGGAGCATATCTACGATTGGGGACGAGAGTCCGCATGCAAACTGAGCACGGTGGCACGTAACAACGCCAGCAACATGTTGCCGCTAGCATACGACCTAGAACACATCGTCCGAGTCCGAACTGAGAACAACCCATGCCCATGTCCTATGCGAAACCAAGCGAAACACCTGGTATGCGGATCCGGGATTGAACCCAAAACAGAGGCGGGCAAAAAAACACCAACAACACACAAAAAGAGATACTGGAGAACGCTCTCCCAGTGGGCTCTCCTAGACTATTCCGACTTCAACTGCTCTCACGCGCTCGGTGTTGCTATTAGGATGTGCATATGCATCACATGCTATGGTCCACGCGTGTCAGCTGCATCAGGCGCTATTGGAGGACGAGGAGAAGGTTACAGGATCCAACATCCCAAATCTCGTTAGGCTATCTAGCGGGATTGACGCAGGGTGCGGAGGTTCGGTTTAATTGATGCTCCGGTTTGTCAGGTGATAGGCTTATCGAGTTCTCGGAATTAGCTCGAGGGCAGAAGCGATATTTTTTTTTGTTTTGTTTTTTTTTAGTGTAAGAAAATTGGCGGAAAACGGTGGCAACAGTTACGTTTGCACTATTCGAACTTTTCTTGCTGACACAGCGCAACCTTCCGACATTATCGCTAGTGTAAACACTTCGTCACATATAAAAAATGTGTTTATTTCTTGTTGCCGTCATCAAGCCTGCGTGTGGTCCCGCCGAGCGATCAAAACTTTATGCGCGAGTTTTGTTTATTTAAAGCAACGCTCGCAAGCGCGTTCAAATGGTATGTGTGCGTGTCTTTATGTGTATGTTTTTTCAAGTTCGTTTAGATTGGCAAAGATTGCCATTTTTCCCAAAATGCCAAAAATAATGTGGATGTTTGTGCTTAATATTTGCGATAAGAAAATAGTGGTCAATCATTCCGACTGGTAAAGTACCTTGTTAGTGGGCTTTACAAAACGTTTCCGAGTACACCAAATATTGCGGATGACGCTTGCAAGCAGCGCTGACCATTCTAGAACCCATGTGTAGGAACCCGGCAACAAAGACAACGAGAAACATATCTCCGTGTTTTAGAAGTGAACTAAACTTCAATGTTCCTAAAACCGGAGAACAAAGCACGTAAGATGGATTGAACTAGGCTGGGTGTCAGCCATATTGAAACGAAGATCAAGTTACCGTAGTTGCAGTCTTTCTTTTTTTTCCCCCCGAGACCACACAACCAGTCACAGAAAACCGCACACTGAAGCGATAACCGAGGCACCGAAACTGCTAACTGATCCGTTTTTTCGCATTCAATCGCGTAAAGCTAAGACAAACGTGTGAGCCGCAGACAGCAGCATTAAATTTAATTTTAATAATTCATCTACACGCACTCGCAGCGCACTCTGCGGTAACGCAAAATGGGTTTTGCCAGGGCAAACACCACGCACTGATACAGGAGCTGCACGAGAAACTGAGAAGGAAGAATGACAGTCCGGCAGCGAAACCAGCGATGGTACGTGAGCGAAACCAGACCCACCAAAGTAAGTGATCGTTGTTGGCCAGCGTGGTTACGGCAAGGGATGTAGAGTGCACCGAAAGGGCCCTAAAAATACTTCCCCATTGCCTTATTCGTCCGCTCACCGCCTTATAGACGCACCACGAAATATAAATATAAACACAACTATACACTGCATTTCCTATTAAAAACTTCGTCCCTATCCGGTTAGTGGCTTTTTCGATTCGTAGCCTACCTGCGGAGTATCGCGACTAAATCGATTTCAGTTGTGTTTGGTTTGGAGCTAATGTCAGTTTCGTTTCAGTGCGGGCACGATTGATTTTCCCGTACTGTCACCTCCTCCACTTTTGCTCGGCGGGAACGTTCCCTGGGAATTGGTAAGGCACGCGGCTACTTAACCAATTCCGTTGGGCCTGTTTGTTATTTATACAGGCATAAAACGAAGTTGAATGACGATGCCTAAGTTCTCCCCCCCTGCCACAAACACAAACATACCAATTTTTATAGCCATCACTCGACAACCGCTCCAAACCTGCTAACCTACTTAAGTAGTTCCCGATATTTCTATTTCAACGACGATTCTTCGGGGTTCAATGCGTCTAATCCTTCCTAATTCCTCTGGAAGATCGCAGAACTAAGCTTGCGTGTGTTTTTACCAGAAAATCATTACATATTCTAACGTTTTCACCAAACTTTCGTCTTTTAGAGAAGTAGAACAGAGAAACCGACTCCAAAAACGAAAGAAGCGTTTCAACTCGGACAACACACACACACACACACATATACACATAGATGCACACAAATAAAACACACCACCTACACTCGCAATCCGAAACAAAACTAAAAAATTCTGAAGGAAGTCTTAAGACCGTTGTGTGTGTCCGGGGAAGCAGCCTGGTCAGTTGGTACGACCCCTAACTAAATAATAATCGTGCTCATTCGCGCGGAGCAGAACGCACACACTAAAAAGCGTGTCAGAAACAGCTAGCTGTGGACAGCGTGCTACTTTGCAAGAATCCTTACGAGCGTCACGCTGGTAATATGTGTATGTGTGTGTGTATGTGTGTGTGTGTATTTCACTAAGGATACGTGGGGACCACGTGGAAAAGCAAGAGCGAGTGAGCCGTTGGAGCGTAGTATAGTCGCCAATGTGGAGCAGATATCTCACTAGTGAACGAAGTATGAGGGGCCGGAGTAGAAAGTACGTAAATCGCATTTGCGCACATTCAGGCAAATCGGGTGAAACGGACCGGGTGTGTGAGAAGAACCCGGCCGGACCGCGTGTGTCCGTAAGCGAGAGAATTGCTTCATTTGCGCCTTTTTTTTTCAGAGCGTGTTCATTTTTCGTACGGCTTTTTTCCGTCTCACTCGTGTCTCGTGGTCAGTGGTGTACCCACATCGTGGAGTAAACGTATTTTGTTATTAGTTTATGACTAAAAAATAAAACCGACGTTTTCAAACGCATTCAATCAAAAATACAAATCACCGTGTGTTTTATCACATTGTCAGAGACCGATTCGCAAACAAACATTACATACTGAAAACAAATTTGGGTAACCCTTTGATGTAGCGGTAGTGACGGTGGTCTCGCACGACAGGACTTGAATAACAAAACCATCTGGACCATGGTCCCTTGGCAAGAATTGATTGATTATTTATGGAGGTTATTTATATAACAGTCTTGTAAGCCGATAACACAGTAATGGCTCGCTTAATGGCACAACATTCTATATGAGAGAAACAGTACCTATAACCTTCTCTCTCGTGAGCAACAAAAATAAACCAGTTCATCTGAATTTAGAAGATTATTTATGGCAATATTTATTACAGTTTATCATTTTAAAGATTTTATTGAATCGAATGTATTATTTTCTACCACTTCTGAATAATAATATTATACGCCTTTTCATTAATCAAATGTTTGCCGAAACGTATGCAATATTGCTGAGATGCAATATTTATGGGATTTGAATTGTTTATATTTTTTGTGTTAGATCGCAATGTTCATCCCACTGGTAGCACTGGTAGCATTAAACGATAAAACAATAAAATGAATTCGTTTAAAATATCAAATATTTTTATTTGTTTCAAACGATCTCTAATCATGTTCTTATTGATTTTTTGTATGTTGATTTGCATATCTTTATGCTTCATGTAGAAAATTCAATGATATCAAATTCCTTTTTTTTTAACACTACGAAAAGCTTGAAATATGCAATGCACCCAACACAAATGCGCTCGACTCGACGCTTCCCCTTCGCATTTTCTTTTAAATAAGATTTTCCTTTCTATCGATACATCACTGAGTACTGAACCAGGAGCAAAAACTACGCCTGGATGATGGTGGTGGTGCAACAGCTCGCACATGGTATGATCTTGCCAAGCGCTCGCGTAAATGCTCAGAATCTGGCGGGTGGACGTCCTCCGCCACACAATCGAAACTGCATTGCGGAATGCCCTTTGCCGGGCATTGAAAAGGTGCGAGAGATGGGACGGGCTGATGCAAAAGAAAAGAGAGCATGAACGGACGAAGTGAGAGAGTGTGCGTGTGCGCGCGCACATGGTAGGCAAGGTACAGCTGATACACATTCAGGCGTGTTACGCACGGTGTTCGATCGTTTGTCAATCATCGATTGTTCCTCCAGTTTCTAAAAGCACGAACCGATGTCTCCGGTAGGGAAGAAGTGCGGAAAGCAGCATATAAAAACCCTCCCTCCGTGTGGGGTTCAGTGGGGCGAATGAATGGGAACATAATTAAATATAAAACGCCGCCAATTCCACCCACCATGGCGAAAGTTTGAGAAAATCGGGTAATTTGTGTACAATGGCATACATTGTACGTTGCCAACAACGATTCTAGGGGAAGCAGGACACGTGTACTGTTTGTATCTGTGATAATTAGTTGTGCTTTAGTCTCCTTATGATACTTGCTCTACATTAAAATGTATGACATTATGAAAAAAAAAAACACAATTCACCGCTCTGCTCTATTATCATTCTAACATGTACATCTATTGAATGTTCAGCTGTGGTGAAATATGTGTGAATGGACAAGTACCAGCACGCGTATAAAACCGGTAGTTTTTTTATTTTTAAAAAGGGAACATTCCACATAAACACAGTAGTTTATAAAAAAAGGAAAATACGGTTCGAAAAAACGATATCAAACAAAACGGGTTAGTGTCACCTGCAGAGACGGTTAGTGTACAACGTATCGCTGTAGAGTGATTTACACTAGGCCCAAAAACCGACCATACACGGTATCAGCAAATATATATATATATATATAACAATCTTTTTTTGCACGCGCTTAACTAAGCGATCGAACGATTATTTAGGTTTCACTCGTTTTTTTACATTAAATAAAGACCACACAAACACCCAAACAGAGAGGCACACGTTTTCCTCTGAAAACCTTCACTTTTGGCAATTTGTATGGTGTTGCGCTGCTGAAGCGTTTGATAGCCGATTGTATGTCGGTTGGTTGGGATGTGCTGGTTTGTTTGCGTTCGACGTGTTTTTGATAGAAGTATTCTTTTTGCAGCGAAAGTTTGCCGTGCCGTTCGTAGCCGAAACATCACTTCCTTTCTACGGCCACTGACACATGCTCACTAACGACGTCTTCGGCAGTGTTTAATCGTTCCGGTAATGCCGAAAAGTGCCGACTTGTTTTAGGCGCTCTGCACCGATACACTTCCTAGTACTGCTAGCACATCGCTAGTACTTTTAGTATTCACTCGCACTTGAAGTTCAAGAATCCACACGTATAAAGGCGCACAAATAAGACGTATTTCAAAATCAGTTGAATACGGTACACTCGCATAGTAGAGCCTCTATATCACACAACCACCTAGATTTTACGGCGTTACATTTTTTTTTTTGCGAGCGAACTCAAGAGCAGCGCGATGATATCGTCCGAAAGGAATAGCAGTTCGTTGCACCGAGTAGGTCTGGACTCCGTAGAGTATACCGTATCACAGACATGTACCAGAAGTAAGGTTGCTTCGTTTGATGTACAGAATAAAGGAGGGGAGGGATGGTGGGTGGTTGGTAGGAAACAGAAAGAAAATGGTTGAATAGGAAACCGACTGACCAAACAAACACAACAAAAAATTTAAAAAAAACCAAACAACCTCAACCACACACCGTCGTACCCGATCAAAAATCACGAGACCCACACTGCTTACGCTGCTGCGGTTCAAGTGTCCAAGTCCTGGCAAACGAAGCAGGTGGAAAACTCGGGACAAACCTCCTAGCATAATCGGAAAGGAAGAAACACACGCAACCAACCACACATACACAAACCCAAACACCCACATCATCGCATTA
>JXXB01029314.1:0-19669 GCA_000956275.1 Anopheles koliensis | reverse complement strand
GTCAATGTCTTTTTATAAAAAAAAAATCATCAATCACAATCATCGGACCAGACAGAAATTAAATTAAATTTGTATAACAGTCATGCACTATTCAAGTACTCTACTCAAATCGTTTACAAACCATTTGATGTAATTGAAAAGGGAATATTTAAAAATGTATAATTATAGACGCAGTTAAATCCTGTATGAAAGCTATCCCAGCTCGATTACAACCAAAACCCAAAGTAAAAAAGCCTTAACAAGGTGGTTTTACGATAGAATGATGGTTACATATCACGAATATAATGCCAACAACGTGTAATTGAAACAATATTTAAGTGATGTAACCAAAGCACCTCGATTACCGTGCTCGATGTGGTGAGGGATTTTTTTTTGTGGAATTATCTGGCTATCAATCAATATGCAAATTTTCATCCGTACAGGGTTATTCCATGGCTGTTATAAGTAGGCTTATCAATACCAGCGATTGAAAGAATTACTCAATTGATTTGCAATCGAAACACACCACTTCCACGAATAACATCTTTATTCAATTCTCTCCTGCGTTCGAAATATGCACTTCAACTATTCCCATCACAAACCACTTGACCTCGGACGGTTTTGAAAACCTCAAAACAGTACGAAACCACAGTACCCGGTGGAGCGAACACGGACACGAAACCGTTTTGCCATTCGTTCCAGGCGATCACCACTCTGGCCCTTCTCGCACTAATTAACGCTCATTAAATTGTACGCTCGTGCTTTCCAGTCTTGGCTTTTTCGTGTCGTCCCAGTCGAAACCGTTTGATAATGATTTTCGAAATCAATTTGCTGAGGAATTGCTGCCGTTGCGCAGCCAGTGGACTGGGAAGTGAACCATGTGGCATGGTAAGCTGAAAATAATTAAATTAGACGATGTTCTCGGTAGAAATGAATAATGAGTCGTAGCGCTGAGTGTCCGACGCCCATTTCGGTAAAGAAAACTTCGACTACTTATCGCAACGGACGACATCCTAGCAAAGCTTTAGTTTTGCTTGTTCTTTGTCTGCAATCTGACAAAAATGATTAATTTAGATACATAATTTCCAGATTTTGATATTCTACCAGATATGTATGACTAAAATAGATGTTAAACAATTTCAAACAATGATTTTTGTTGCGTATCGCTCAAAATGACGAGAAAGCTGTTAAAGAAGAAAACAAAGCTGTTAATTTAGCGCCAAAGTATACTTGAGAACAAAGAGCTTTTTCCGACCGTTGTGATTTTATTAAGACCGCTCATCTATCCAACGGTGAAATAGCCATACAGCAAGCCATACAGATGATGATTAAATTATCATGATGGATCTTTTGATATCTCGTAACTTTAAGTAATACCATACAAATGACTTTCAATCATGATCACATCTCGGAGTGATTCCCTTTTAGTGCTAATTGAAAGAAATGTGATTTGATTTGAAAGCGAAAGACCTATCTCACTGTTTATTGAATTAGGCGATCATTTTTCATTGTAATAATGCTTTCATTTTCATCTTACGTTGTAAATAGTAGTTTAGAAAATAATAAAGTTCTTAAATAATAAATACAATGTTTTTTTTTAATTTAGTTGTGCTTTTCTATGCGTTAGGCCAGACGGTTCGAGCATAACATTTTTGCTGCTTATTTTCATGTTATTCTATTGTATTCGATGTACCCTTTGCTCCATAAACACATGCTTCAAAAAAAGAAAACAAAATTTGTTTGGAAAACTTTTCAGAGCTTATATTTCCGATCGAATGACCAGTGTTTGTAGGAAAAAAAATAAATAAATACAGGTAACATGAGTGAAAAAAAAACCATACGATATAGAATAATATATGAAGCGTAATCGATTGCCTCAGTCTAGACAATGCGTCAACGTTATTTAGGGCACTAGTATGGGTGATTATTTTTCCAGTAATTTGATTCCGTAGATGAATGCGTGTTTGCTAAGCCCCCGTTGCTATTTCGCCTTTCATCTGTTAACGCTGCACAGAGCGCGAAATTTGCTAACCTTTATTGTAGCCCGTGCGTGCATGTCCCTTGCAGCGATGGGCACACATACGGAAGGTGGCATAAATTAACATTTACATATTCATGAATGTCACGTACGTAGGAAGTGTTTTTAGCTATCGTAATGGAAGTTTTCGCACAGGCGTGGAAAATGTGTACTGAATAGAAGAAACCAGCGGGTCGAGATTGTTGCTGGCTTTCGTGGTTTTAACAGCGCCCATCATTCAGTGCCAATAATGGTAGTTCCGGTGGTGACTACAACGTTTATGAGTTTATCCACCTAAAGCAAAACAGGAGTGCTAACGTGTTTGTGTGTGAGGTTAATCATACAAAGCAGATCACACATGTATAAATAATGAAATAGGTATAAACAACAGTAGCATTTTCAAATTTTTCAAAAACATACTTGGTTCGATTTTTTTTATCCGCTTCTTTCTGGTACGTTATTGCTTCTGATAATTTGTGGATCGGTACTTCAGTAAATTTTCATTTTTTTTCTTTTGTTTAGAAAAATTGAAAAATAATGATTGCATTATGTTGTACCACTCACACTTTTCATTTAAAATTGCTTTAACTTTGCATATCGTTTTTAGCAATTACTACCGATAAAATTTAAACAAAACTAACGCATTTGAAACCATATCTGTAAAAACTTTAAGGGAGAACCTTAAATAAGTATAAAATATATTAATACAAAAAATAGTTTGGCGATCAACTAAAAACTGGAAGTTTTTGTTATGAATCTAATGGGAGATAATAGTTTTTAATTAATTTTACAATATGAATTGAAATGGTAATCACTGTGAGTCTCGTTCAATATTGCAAGGGCTATGTATCGGATATTCATTCTCTGGACATATTCCAACCGAAATGAATGTCTTGAAAGCTAATGTTAGGTAATGATAGAGTCAATTTTAACTCCGCTTCTTTTTACCTATGAGAACAGTTGCTTAAAACATTCCGTTCAAGCTTATTGCAGCACACATTACAAAGATAAATACGAAAAATGGAAGAAATCTAACCCTATAAAATAGTCTGTTTGTGTTATAAAACCTACTAGTTTATCTGCTTCACTGTTGCCTATTACATATGTAACTTATTTTTTTAACGGGGCTATTGCGTTATCCGTGGCAGCATAACTGGAATGAATGACAGCTAAAAGGAACAAATATCAAAGCGTTTAAAACAAAAAATAAAACCAACTGCACGGTGTGAAAATACCTCATCTACCGGTTATGCAAATTAATGATGATGAAACATTATTTTTCTGAAGGGTATCCATATGTACAAACAGAAATAGACAGGAAGTTCCGAGGTTAATGAACCCCGCCGAGTGTTGGACCCTTTGGGCTATAAACCATTCGTAGAGAAGAGAGAATGATTAACACGATGAAATTTTGGGTCACATTATTGGGAATCTATTAATATGATAAACTTATAGGTCCGGTAGGACTCTATGGATTTATTCATGTTCGCGTGTTGTTTTAAACCAGATTTGAATAGTTGACCTTAATAACATTTGAATAATGCGGCTCCAGACGGAATTACATCAGCTAATCATCTGTTAGTTTTGCCTTACACTTAAATTATTTGAACTTTCGAATCCAATTGTAAGATGACATTTTAATGACGACACTAGGCAGCAGATGAATATATTTCTCATAACTTTAAATTTGGATACAATACTGTTACTGCTACTGGAAACATTCATACAATTTTTAGAAAGCGTATGAGTTATTACACATATTAGAGAATCGCATGTACAACGTAGTATATGTTACGTTTCAGCTCCTAGCGTGAGAGTCGAAGGATTCAATGTTCCTTTTACGTATAGACAAATGTTTACACAATAGATTTACGAGTATTTACTCATGGAATGTAGTGTATGAGAACAGAAGAAAGCAAATTGATCTAACCCTTGCATGGAGAAACGGAGAGATTTGTTTCAAATCAGAGCTGGTAGTCGATGATGGTGCAAACCAATAATTCTTCATTTACTACGTTTTTGTATTTTATACTTCCAAAAATACTACGCAAAAGCACTCTGTATTGTACTGGTTTATGGAATGCGTCAAAAAAGGATTGCTAAAATAAATAATATGTTGCCCAGGCTGAAATGCGCCTATGGATTGTATCATAAAATGAACTATGGACCATTTAAAACTTCATTACAAAACAAAAGTTTTCCATAATTAATAGTGTTTTCTTGCGGTAGCACAATAGCATCAGATAAATGTATAAGGATAAAGTTGTATCAAAATATTCTGAAATGCTAGCAACATTCTAGCAACTAAAGGATTTATTACAACTCTTGATATAGAATAAAACGAGCTTTTTGATCATATTTGAGCGTGGGATGTAAAATAAAATAGGTTTTGTTGAGGTGTCACGTGTGTAGTGGCCCTAGAGGAATGGGATGGATTCGAGCATTGCAAGACCTTACATGACGAAAACAAAAATGGAGAAAAAAGGATAATGCGATTGTCATGTATGGGGGTAACGTACCATGCACGCACATTATGAGAGAGTAAGCAAATTTTCGTGTTGAATTAAACATTATGACATCGGTGGAAGTGCTAAATTTGCTTTGATATCGCAAGAAATTTAATATTCATCATTTCATCACATTATGATTCAAAAGATATTTTATTCAAAAAATAACTCATTTTGTGATTTTTAAAACTTGTATTACTGAAACAAATTGCGCACTCTCTTTATATTTTATGCATTTTATTGTTTATATAAGTCTTTGGTTCATCCTTGTGTTAAAAAAGCATTTTTTTAATCTTAATAAGTTGTTAGAAAACAATTTTATCTTGAAATATACATGTGTTGCCTCACGATCATTACAAAAGCTCATCTGCTATTTACACCGATTCAGTTATATCAATCATGATGATTTTATTATACAAAGTTCGTTAAAATGCCATTCTATATACACTACATTATTAAGACTTCACGAAACTGATAAATTATGTTAAATATCGTCTTTAAAAAGGTTTTAAACGGGGACTTAAAATACCTCTTAATACACAATTCCCATTAAAAAGTTTGGTCGCTCACATATAAATTAGGTAACAAAATGATATCTGTCGCAAAATCCCTCTCAAACAGTGTGGTTCAGCATGTTGCCAAGATGCAAAACTCGTGTTGGCATAACTGCGTCAAACACGATCGAAAAGACCACAGCACCAAATTTACATAAACGACCCATTCCGTTTGTGCGACGCTAACGAAAGACAAATAAATGCATTTGTTGAGTTTCTCGGCGGATTTGATGCACATTAGACAACATAAGTGGAGTGATGATCTTCTAATTTATATCAACGCTAAGTCTGTTATCAAGCGAGAGATCGCGTCGGAAACGCACAACGCGACGACAAAATCACAATGAAGCCAGTTTTGAAATGGTTCATAAATTAGTTCGGTATAAAATTAAGGAGCAGATAACGTGTTCCACGATCGCTTCGCGTAAGGAATGCGTTTAAAAACTCCGCTGGAGCAACCAAGCCTGTAGGGAATGTAAAAGATGTGAGAATAGACGTCGGTAAAAATAGATCCCAAATATTGCCAATCGTAACTGGTCTTATCGAAAGATGAGTTGGATGAATGACAACAACTTTATCACGAGCAAGCAAAAAGCATCCAAGATGATTGAACTAAGTGGGCAAAACATGCGTGAGTAGATAAAACTTGTAGTCTTCTTTTATTTTACCACCAATGTTGATCATGAGTTTTTGAAAAATAAACGGATAGCGTATCTCAACAATCTGTTCTCATGTTTTGTTTTTTTAATTTTCTAAGTTTAACGATATTATTTACTAGAACTATTTGTCAAATTGAAGAGTAATTTATTTATTAACATAATTGTTTTAAATTTGCTTCAATTAATTTCTACAGCTATAAATTAGCTATTTGAAACTATAAACCGCTATTCATTGGTACGCAACAACACATTTACCCAACAACAGAAAACTTCAACTTTAAGAAAACCTACTTACGAGCCTATTAAAGTCGATTAGTAAAACTGATTTGCGAACTTGACTAGCACTGCGTCGATAATGCACTTCGGAATAATGGATTCATGTTACACCTGATATGAATCCATTATTCTAAGTGCATTATCGACGCAGTGCTAGTCATTCGCAGTATAACCAATATCTGATCTATCTTTCCCTCCTAGTAATTTGAATGTATCGAGCGTACCTAATTTTAAACGTAGTGAAAAATCAAATGAAAACAGACAAAATCCAGTTTTAAACCGATTAAGGAACACATTTGCTTGCTTGGAACACATTCACAACACGCATCACGTCAGCGAACGATCTGCTCAACGGTAGGACCAAAATGTGGTTTATCATACTAGAAAGTTTTTTGTCCTCAGGATTTTGTATGATAGTGAATTGAAATAGGTTGGTTGCGATATGCTTCCGAAAATTTTTGCCTAACACTTATGTTCCAGTTGGGAATTGTCTTTTTCTTTCCAAGTTGTTCGATTGCTCAGTTCTTTCGTAGTATTCACGTCTGTCTTCGCTAAGGGTTCAATTAGGACTCTTAAATTTATTCTTAACGTAATTATCTTATAATTATCTTAACACCTATACATATAAACATAACCCATATTTCAGAGTGCCTACGTTTAGGCGCAAACACAAGTAGATACTAGATAATGATTTATTTTGTAAAAAAAAGTTGTCATACGAAGAAAGGTTGACAATCGAATAGTGTTACAGTCAAAACTTAAAAATAAGTCTTAAAAAAAGGATATTTTTTTTTTATTTTTTTGGGACGGCCTGGCCGTATTGCTAACGAATGATAATTGTTCATGAAGAATGATAAGCCGATTTTTTAAAAAGCCGACTTTAAGCAATAATTACAATAATTGGAAGCAAATACTGTTTACGAAGTAACTTTTATCTAAGCTTAGTCTTTTTATAAAATATACACAAACATAGCTCATATGCATCTAAACTAAATGAAAAGCGGGTATAATTTATCAGAGACATTCCAAACATTACTCTGCAGGCAATGGTGCAGAACAACTGAAGATGAAATTCTCTTTCAGGAACATTCCGTCAGCTTTTATCCATTTGTTTTTTTTTGCACACGTTCTTTCCGGCCAGTGTCGTGATCAACTTCTGTTTCGCTGCCTTCTAAATAAAAAAAATAATCGTTCAAAACTTGGATCATCGCTTCAAGGCGTTACGGAACTCGATTTTAAAGAAAACAAACTCCCTATTTAAACATTCAAAAAACGAACAAAAAAATCTAGACGTTTCGGTTTCTGCACTGCTGTGTTTGTCGTTATTGTCAATATTTTCCTCTCTCCGTTTTTCTTGCTAGCAGAATAATACGATTTCGATGCCAGTAGACGGTGGCGGAAGGTATGTTGTTGCAATCTTCGTTTTCGTTTCACTTTTTATTTGTATGCTTTTATGATGATGCATTTGGCACTGGCGCTACATCCATCATTGCATTACCATCGTCTGCTGAAGACACGACTAGACGTGCCTTTTCCAGTTCAGTTCTGATGGAATTCATATTTGTCCAATAAATATAAATATTGTTGCTGTGTTTTTGATGATAGTGAAGGAAGAATCTGGCACATTATTTAATGTACTCTGAGTTTCACATATCCAAATTCTTTCAAAATTAATGTATAAGCGAATGGTTTGAATTATGTTTATATCGTGTTATTATCGTGTTATAAACAAAGGTTATTTAAATATTTCATCTTCTTTTTATTTCTCAATCGTATAAATTTTATATTTCTCAATTGCGTTTAGCTTTCTTCCTGCTATTTGATTCCTTTTCTTCATGCAATGATAAAAAATACTATATAAAAAAGATCCTAATGTTAAATCTCTACAACGAGTGCAAAAGATTATTTAGTTTTGTTCTTTTGACAGGTTTTCCATAAAATTTTCTACATTTTGTCACAAACCGTCCAAAAAGAACAAAATTAATCAATGAAGAGAAAAATTGTATCATGATAAAAGAAGATAAAATGTTTAATTAAACATTTTTTAAACTTAAACATTAAACGTTTCCTTTGACTTCGTTGGCTAGATCATTTGCCCTAATCAAAAAAGAAATAAGTGGATATTGGAAGAAAACGCACGCACCCAAATTATGTATGAAACATTATTTATTTATGATAACCACACAAGAGCAGAACGCATGCCGTACAAAAATCGTGTAAATAAGATCCAATAGTGCCAAAAATAGTACCGGGAAGTGTGCTGCATATCGAATTGTTTTATCTTACTTTCGCCGCTGCGGATCCTGAAGCCACTCTGGAAGGCTGTCAATCATGTGGAAATTTATTGACAAAGCATTAAAATAAAACCCAATAGCTTAAATCAATTAACGTCCAGTGCACACATTTCCGCGTACGCGATCAACAAATTATCGGTGTTAATTTCCTACTGAGGCTCTCGAGGACGTTTTTGTTGTGATGAAATTCGTACAAACGAAAACGGCAGTTCATGGCGTGAGTTAATTTATCTTACGCCTGTTGGTATCGATTTTTCATTATCTCGATGACACAGCTTTGTTGGAAGAGAAAATGAAATATCAAACTGTCGTCACAGTAATGTCAGCGAGGTTTTATCACTTCTTTTGAACTACAGTGTTTGGTCATAATAAATGCATCCATTCGCAAGCCTTTTACATGAACAATGCGATGTATCGGTGGAAATGACATTGATTAAATACTTCACTATGATTGAGTTCATCAGAATCGTGTTGATTGAATATGAAAACGATAATAGTCATCGATTGTATACAAAATTGGGGCATAATATTCTGGATTCTACTTGTGACGCAGTTAAAAACAATTTACCTTTCTTGCATGTTCGAAAAGCCATCCTTGAATTTTATCACTGGTTTTAAAGAGTAAAACCGTCTGAAGTGTTCCATTGAATGGTTCATTGTTTCACACATTAATATGTGTCCAACCTTTTATTCGTCATATAAGGCATTGAAAAGGGTAGCAGTTATTACACCTTTGTTGAAGAAGGAAGTACAGTCGGCTCAAAGCATCATGAGATGAAAAAGAGGACAAAGTTCTACGAGGAATTCCAAATCAAATTGCTTATACACTTCAAACATTTCTTTCATTTTCTATTATACCTCTCTCTCTCTCTCTCTATCCCTCTCTATAACTATAGCTCATGTGTTCTCACTATCCTTTTTCATAAACACAGCATTACCATGCAGTAAAACATGTTTCCTTTACGATCCAACTGTGGCTGAAACAAAGTTAGCTACGTGAGTGCACATTTCATGGCGCCGCCCATTACTTCTTTGTCATTAAACTCATGTCTTATCCGGCGACGGAAGGATCGTCAATGTAATGCTATGATCCTTCCTGTCTAGCCACCTTAAGCAGATACAGGTATGACTCATATCATACCGCAATTGCAGTATCTGCAAAACACAATTGCAGTCTACCCTTTCAGAGGTTGATTGAGTTAATGCCGAGGGTTATAAGAGACACAAAACAAACCAAACGATGTAAGCTGTAAGAACCGTATAGTTGCACACATCACTGGTCCGCACACATTAACTTAGTCCACATTAACTTGGTCCACCAACAGTAGGAAATTTTACAAGATCTATAGATTTATAGGCATCCAGAGAATATAAAATATCGTCACTAAGGGAGTCGTATATTTTCATTACATTTAAGTATTTTTCCGCAATTCGTAATGGTTAAGCAAAGAAAAGACTTTAACAATAATCCTGTATCTGTATCGTTTCAACGAACTTGTTCACAAAATAAATCATTATTTAATTTGGTCATGGAATCATTATTTGTTTTGCTTTTGCTTTGAAACGCATTACAGTGTGTACTTGTGTTAATGAAGCGTGTATTCGTTCCTTTGATTTCATGTGAAGAATATGATAGATAAAACTTACTCACGGCATCTATGCAAGGGTATTTATACTAAAAAACTAACTTTGTGTTAAATCATATGTTGTTGATTTTCGTGGCTAGAAAGTTAGAGTTATAGCAAATAACATCACATCCGAGCATAGAATATCTACTGCTCTTATTTCAGAATATGGGCTAGATTGAGAGGGGATGTCAACTAGTGGTGATTGTGACTTTATTGCAATACAATTTTACTTATGAACAGTTGCGGAGTTGCTGTATATCGAGTATGTGGCGTTTGATTGACCACATGTTTTCAAGCTAAACATACCCGAAACAGAGAAAAGGAAGATATTTAAATACCAAGACGTTGTTATTTTACATTCAGGAATTTGTACATTCAGGAAAAGGTGCTCTATAACACATTCAAGTGGATTTGCAAGTGTAACCCAAGTCCCAAAGCAATAAAATTACATTTATACGCCAGAGGTAGACTTGTTTTCTAGTCTGTTATACCTGATTTTTTTTTATTGGCATGAAGGGTTATAAAGACGAAAAAGGGTCGACATTTTACATGATAGTTGATGCAGTTTGTATTTTGGCATCTTTCCAATAAAAAAATATGACTTGGAACGGGATATAGAAAATTGATTCGAAAAAATGAGTGTAGAGCTTCTAACACGAATGAAGTTAAGACGATTGTATGTAAAAGAGTATATTAGCTCTGACTCTATCAAACAATTTTTCATATGTTTATGCTGAGTAGAAACAACATTTTAACATTCAGAATTCTTAAGACAAACCTAAAATTATATCTATCAGATAATAGCGTTACAGTTTAGTGATGCATTTTGAGCTTACATTGAAGGAATTAAGAATATTTAGCAATTGAAAAAAATAACGTAAAAAATATGTATACCCAATTAATTAGCAATATAAATTAATTCACAAATCCGTATACAAGACCAATAATACCATCGAATTTATTTGAATTTTAATTTTATCAATTTACTGTGACGATAAAGTAAATTTTAACCATAGCCAAAGAATATTTTGCAAACACATATAATCATCGCACACACAGCTTACAGACTTTGCATACCATAACTTTGCCTCATGTATTGCAAAACATGTCACAATAAAACATTCTCAATCGTGATAGGGCTTCCTGCGCGTTGTTGTGCAATACAGAAGCCTTTAAGTGGTCTCACTGTCAACTAATCGATTTACAATCACTGGAGGCACCAACAGTCTCTCAACCGCCGCTTGAACCTTGGTCCGTTGGAACCATCCAACGGAATGCGCTACTGCATGGACCATATATTTTACAGCTCACGTCCCTGTTAAGGGAAACCTATCAAATCACAACCAAACTTATCTACCGTCGGCTGCACAGAGACCCCGGGGGGACACTGATTGTAACACTATAGCAAACGGTGACGACACGTCCCTAGTGTAAAGGCATACACGTCAAAGCGTCAAACTCCGCGAGCCCATCCGTGTGGCGTAGTCAAAGTGATCGATTGGGTGAGTGAGTTTGTGAGGAGAAGGGAACGCTTGTATGTTTAATAACATCCTCACCAACTAACTCTTGACATTTTACGCCTGCAGGCAATCGCGTCTCCAACAATTGAGCAACCGATTGGACTAACACGTTCGATACCCCGGTGGGAACTTAGATAATGTTTATGGATATTCAAACGTGCTGTTGTTTTATTTTCTTACCGGACCAAAAGTACAGTACAGTGAAGCAAGTTTTGGCGCAAACAGGATGGATAGTTGGTGTCCAGGGCATCACGTTATCTCTAAAACGTTCCAATTATGCCCCGGGGTGGATTAACGGATTACCAATAGTGTCAATATTCGCGTCCTGAGATGTGTGATTAATTCAGTTGCATCTATTACACGAAACGTTTGACGAAACTAAACCGATGCGATTGCGAATCAGGTTGTTGTTTCTAAAGAGATTGTTTTAAGTTTAGTTCTCCACTCTTTAACATTTTTTTGTATGCAATATGAACAGTATTTTAAAATTTCAATTTTTCGTTGTAAAAGAAATATGATTGTAGACAAATGAAGTATTAGTAAATAGCATAAATAGTGCGTCAAATAATGATGAAATACAGCTATTTTTTATGATTCCGTAGGAAAATATTATATCTCGTTCAAATGATTTTTCATCTCTTAGTGCTAAGACCATCCGGTGTACACGATTCTGTCGGTGGCAGATGGTTAGTTTCGAAAAAGGAATGCTAGTAAAAACATTGCAGTATGTAATCAATCACATAATTTTGACAAACAGTCATTTTTTCTAAATTGCCGCCAATTGGACAATTCCCTAACATTATGTATACGAAACAATTTTTTTCTCTCGGTATAGGCTTACGGATTTTTTTATTTCGGTAAGGGCATGTACATTCTACGAGCTCTGTTACGCTTCCATAACTACGCAAACAATAGGTTCAATGAAATGTATAACCCAATCTTATTTCTGCATTCCTATGTGGAAATCCAGGAAGCTGAGTGGGTTGGATCATTCAATATATCATCATAAACCCTCGTTTCGCATGAATCCTTTCGACTTTGCTTCCATCCAACATGTCTTTCCGTTGTGCGAAAGCGCTAGTATATAGAAATATCTCCTTCTCACTTGTCTGGCTTCTTGACAGATCACCTGTAGACGGTAAAAGAAAAATCTCACATTCCTCCAGTGTACAAAATCGGGATCAATATTTTCACGATTTATTACTATGCATTGCGAGGATTTATACTTGTATCGTTTATTTTCATCCAGGTTTTTGTCACACGAGGAATGAATGAAGCGATTGCTTGCATTGACTTCCAGTTTTCTTACAGTATCAAGGAAACGTTATTTCTTTAGTGAGTAAGTGAATAGTTTTTTGCAAATCCACCTGAGACTGTAAAAATGGATTACATTAAATAATCGAGTATAATAATATCTTCTTTTGACATCAACATAACAGAAAACATTGTAAAATAGATTGATTTCAATGTTGGATGAATATTCTTTCGAAACATCGAAAAAAGACGTTTCAAACTGAAGAACATTTCAAATGTGAATTTCACAAACACAAATAGCTTGTTGTGCTTATAGCATATCTTCAGCTATTTATTTTGCTAGATAGAAAAAATGCGCAAACATGTATGAAAGTGCCTATTTCTCAACAAGAAGATAGCATTTCTATGCTTTTCGTTCCAACAAAAGTGATGGGGATGAAGATAAAGCTAATAACATAATCTGCTTATTTTGAGTGCTAGCCAGTGTTTGTACCAAAAATACTTCAGCCATCAGATAAATGTATGTTTCATAGAACTTATTTCTGGAATGCAATTTTAAATTATTTTTAACAAAACGACTGTACAAGTTATAAAAAAGCTTACTACTCCCGTCTTCCCGCATTATTTGGTTTCTACAATTCAAATTATTATATTTATTTTTATAGCCATATTTCATATATAATTTATGGAGTTATTTGTTCTTCTTGTGTAGCTACAGTGTTTCATCAACTCTCAACATTAACTTAACTTAGTTTTTTTATGATGAATAAGAAAAACAATCAAATATCAATTAAAATTAACTAGTTCATAGTATTCCATTAAATTTTTTAAGTTTTTTTTCAAATTTCTCAATAACATTCAACCAATCAAAAATAAAACAATAAAATTAAATAAAACAAATATTTATAAAAAAATCCCCATTCCAATTTCTACTTTACGTTTTCTAAATTTCCCTTTAAAAAGTTTTCATATGCTTTAATTCATTAAAAATTGCTCTAACTGGAGATTTTTCAGCGTATTTTTGGTCAGCACGTTTTAGATTACTTTTTTCATAGTTTCTTATTCAACTCATCCATTATTATGTGTGTTTAGGTAATTGTGTTAATCCGCAAAGTCATTGCCGGATGAATATCCTACGAACCCATGTAAAATTACTAGAAACATGAAATGATCACCTTCGTGTAAGTTCGGCGAATCAAGAAACGTGTTAAACCAGCACAATAATTTAAATCGTAGGAACTTAGACACAAAATGATTACGTTTCCTACCTTTTTTAAAAACGATTTTTGGCCTAATCTTTACCGCTCCATAACGCTGTTTGTATACATGAAGCTTCGAAAAGGTCAGGACAAAAGTGTATCTTATAGAGAACAACACTTCCATAAATCTTGTTCTATCCCGATTCAGACACCTGTTCTGAAGACGACAACGACATTGTTTTTTTTACGCAAAAAATCATCTCGCTGCTAAAAGAGATATCCCACACCATCAGTGTTTTGTGTTGCACCTGAAAGAAAAGAACAACTTTTTTCCAACCCCAAGGCACGACCGAAGAAGTCAAAGCAATACACCTGTGCGATGGTAGCGGCACCGTCTTTGTGCCTTTTACGTACCATTTTACATACCCCGACAACAGAAACACGCAACGTAAAACGGCATCGCCAAATAGGATATGGTTGATGAATAGACCTGTACCAAAAACGTTCCAGAGTTTCATCATTGGACTTACCACCCTGTAGATACCAAAGTCAGTGTATCTCTTGTGTAGCTTCTGCCGAGCTACTGACAGAGATGTGTTGAATTTAATTAAAATATATTGTACCCCATTTGTCAATGTTCCGGGTCGATATTGTATATGGACACATGGTTTGAGGAACTAATGTTTGGTTATTCGCCTGTAGATGGCTTCTTTCCAGATAAGGATATCTTTGTTGATACATGGCACAAAAAGTGCACACAAAACAACCTCAGCATCTGACAAGAAAAAACGCAGATCAGAAACGCTTAAAAAGCTTTACTTCAAGCTGTGTTGAAGAGTCATACATGTGTAAAATATTTTTTTTTGTGATTTTAATGATAATTTATTCAGATCAAATAAAAAAAATCATAATGTGTTACGTTTACGTGTTACGTTTTTTTAATTTATTTCAAACATTTTATCAACAATCAATAACTCATTTTTTTTTCAATAAATGAAAACCAATTTTAACAATTGTTTCTGTTCAGTTTATACTCATTTTCGCATTGGTTTAAATATCTTTCTCATAAATTGCATCCCATTAGCTCGATTTATGAAAAAATGTAAAACAAGGAAAAAACAATTTAAAAAAAAGAGAAAATGAAATTTAAGGACGGATTTGTTCCAAGACAAGCATTGTAAATATATTATTTTTTTTACAACGGAAATATTTTAGCAAGTCAAATTAGGTTACAGATGGTTTCGGAAGAATTGGATTTATAAATCCTAAAATGGTCATACTAAAACGTTTCATTAAAAAAAATGATCGCATTTCAAATTTAGTTTTTCATCTCTCATGAATAAATTCAGACTTCTTTATCTCCGGGAAAAAATAAAACATTTGATAGTTGCAGCTAATTCGATAAAAATGAAGATTTTCACAAAGTTGATTCGTAAAAATCGTGTAAAAAATATTCGTACGGTTGTACAGTAGGAACATCCTTCCAAATGCTCTTCCAAAAAGTGTAAAAGTGCTCCTCGGCTCCGTGCCGAAACGAACGCAATTAAAAAAATGCTTTAAAATTGAACTATGACCTCACCACAACCGCTGGCTACTTGACCATCTGATAACGTAGAAAAAGTTATATCCACAGTGTATGTGTGTGACTTTGACATACATGAACTTTTCGGTAACCCTTTTCCATTCTACAGAAAAGTAGAGGTGTCCATTCGATACGAACATCGGTGAGTGAAACTTTCCTGACGTCAAGTGTTTTATTGACGGTTGGTTTTCATACCATCATACAACAACATTGCGAGTTATAAACACCATCATTTTAATTTCCTAAACCACCGCCATCATGAATTGTCGACAAAGGTATTAGTTTTAGTGCGATTATTGCACAAACGAGGAAAAACTATTACGGCGCAGTAAACTTCATCCTCATCAACCTGATTTTTAACATATAACTTTGAAGTGTAATTTATTCTGATGGAAACTACTATTTTAGGTTAAAGTTAATGGGACATTTTTGCGTCCAAAGGTTGAAAGCTTGAGAGACAGAACTGTTCGCTTAGCATACATTTGAAAGCTTCCGGGAGTCTGAAAAATTAATTCAAATTGCTTTATAATCACTGCCTGTTCTGATGTTGACATCAGCATCAAATATGGTTGTGGTTTCCCAAGCATCCTCAGCGCCAGGAGAGTGTTTTTCTTTCTTTAAAGGAAAAATACTTTGCTCCATATCGGTAAACTGGAGCAAGCAGAGCAAGGAATAAAGAGGCTGTGGTTTGCAAATTATTATATCATTTGCCACCTACGGCTGCGCAACAAAACCACTCACCCCAGCAACTCTTTGCTTTGATGTTGCCGATGCCGATGCTGCGAACTTAAAGAAACACTTTGATTTCGGCTTCGGGTTTTCTGCCAAAATAATGTCATTTGCCACGAGCTACCACCACAACCACAGCCTCTCTCCGCAATCTGCACAGTCGTTAGTGGAACGGTGGGTGCAAATCGGGCAACGTCCTGCAAACGACGGCAGGAAACAGATCTAATTAGACTTTCAATATTTTTGACATCCTCTGAGAATAATTTGCATTTGATGGAAAGATGGTCTTCGACGACGATCACGGAAATGGAGCTTGAGTTTGGGCGGTATAGCGAGAGACGTTGGACGGAGAGCATTGTTATGCATGGTTACGTCAGGGCGGAAGCAAACAAGGTCGATAAGCACGGAATCTATCGGAAATGAGGGTTAAAATTTTACTTTTCCGTTGGTTTTGATGTTAACACTACTCTTTTTTTTGCGTTCATAAGTTAGTTGTTAGCTAATAGTTGTAGGTAGTAATTGAATTTTCAGGGTTAATTTTTCACTATACTTCACTGTGCGGAAGTGTACTTTAACCCGTCGAGTTTAAAATATTTGGAGAAACTTAACATAACAGTTCATCGTCATCAGATAGCCTCGATCTTCAAAGAACCCAATGTTTGAGGGGGAAAAGAAGAAACAATACCCTCTAAAAAGTCCGAAAATGCAACATTAACTCAGTACCAGTGCGCCGGTAGTGGGAAAACAACGCTTCAAATGTTCGCGTTCCGAGTCTCTTCAGAGGCCGCCAGGCGACTCTACTAATCCGGCATAGTGCACTATAAACCACACTGACAGGTATGCGGGACGCTCCTGCTTGAAATAGATAACGGTTGCCAACCAAGCCAACAAGTACCCGGCCATTATTTCGTTAAAGCTAGTCATCGGGAGTGTTTAGCGCTCTAGTCGTCAATTAAGCAAAGAAAGTTCGTGAGCTGCATGAAGCCAACGTTCTGCTCTCTACTGCAAGTGCACGAGTGTTGCAGATTTGCACCGTGCCTTGCTGAAGGTATCTTTCCTTTCGCGCTGAAGAAGAACGAGGGCAATTTAAAGGAAGCTTATTCTGTAGTGCACCAGATAAGCAGATTTTAAAACGAGCAGGGAAACTACC
Organism: Anopheles koliensis; assembly: GCA_000956275.1. Taxonomy (NCBI): domain Eukaryota; kingdom Metazoa; phylum Arthropoda; class Insecta; order Diptera; family Culicidae; genus Anopheles; species Anopheles koliensis. The sequence continues at coordinate 2,321 of JXXB01029314.1, read as the reverse complement.
GGCATGTTCAGTGTATAATTACAACATTTCGTAGAAAAGAAATCGATTAAGATATTTTCAGCATTTATTTCTTAGTAAAACTTTCTGAATTAAACAGCACAAATAAATTTGGCTTCTCAACTGCAATCAAAACTTTTTTATTCTCAACGTCTACTAGATAGTTTTACCAAATAGTTTACCAAACTTCTTTAAAACAACATCCTAAACCTTTTCTCACTTTGCGAAACCACTTTCACACCATTCCATTAAAAATGTAATAAATCCTCTTTCCAGCTCGAGCAACGCGTTGCTGCATCGTTCATCATCGCCGAGCACCAAGTTTTAGTCCAAAAAAAAGACAAATCACGCCACGGAAGGTAGGTAGGCGGTTCCGTCATTGTAAATCATTTTCATTTCATCTGCTCGCTTCCGTCGCATAGCAGCAATGTCGCAGTTTGCATGTTGCCGCCAATACGTTGACTGCTTGGTATATCTGGAATGTATTTACCTGCCGAAAATGTGCCAAAGTGGCAGAGCTGTTTATTTACTTTACATTTCGCGCGACGCAGCAAACCGCGCGTTGATTTGGTTATGTCTGGCAGGGAAGGAAACGTACGAGGCACACCGACAGCATCTCTCTTCAGGATACCATCAACCTGGAGCGAAGCATATTCTTGCCCCATGCTGCCTTTCGCCCTGCTTCCTGATGAACGTGTGTGTAGCTTCGAACCACACCTCACTTCGTCCATGCAAGTATGGACAAACGGTTTTGAAGAAGCATGGACGCGTGTTTTACGAGCTGGCCTGTACTACCTTCCTTCCATTCCAACTGTTTTCGGTCGGGTTCGTTATTTATCGTGTCATTTACCGGCGTGAGAAAGGGGCCCGCATTGCCAACGCGTACGCGCGTCGGGCGGCTTATGCACGCTGCTGTCTCGTTAATGAAATTAATACTGCGCGAAATGGGAACGTACGTAGCGGAAAAGTGCAACAAATCGTCTGTGGCGAATGCGAAGAGCTGGCGCCCTTCCCCAGTGTTGGCCAGACTGCGTGACTCCGTTTGATGTTGGGTCTTCCCGGTGTCTGTAAGTGGGTTTCTGATCAAAAGAAATTTGTTCCCTACCGATTCTCTCTCTATCGATACGTCATTAGTGCGCTTGCAAGTGAAACGTTGTCTTGAACTTTTCCCGTGCAATTTGCGGCCTAAGCTTGTAGCCCTTGCGACGAAGCAAGTAACTGACCACCAGACCATTCTCTCGTACATACAATGCAGCAGGACGAAGGGTGCATCGGGCCGCCCCGTGGGTGAGCAAACGGATGATTAAAGTGAATTGTGTGCCACCCACACAGCCGACAAAATATGCCCGGAATTACAATCAAAATAAATTGCCAAAAGTTTACCACCGCACCGGTCAGGGCAAGTTTTGGCAAGCCACACAACACCGACGGGACGGGAAATGCTTTGTTCTTTTTGACGGAAAACCCGGCAACTGCAATAATGGCCACGTGTAGTGGCTGGAATACGCGATAGTGACAGCGGTACTGGTCGTTCGCGGACTCTTGCGAGCCTCGAAACCTTCGTAGTAAACCATTCCTTCTCAGCTCTCGTACAAAAGTACAACCCCTTCTGCATGGGTGGCTACCCGGTGGGTGGGTTGTAGGTTGCTTTTATCGCTTTGTTCAGCCCGCTCACTACCTTTCCTCCGCTTGCGCTCAGCAAGATCGTCTTCCGTGGTTTTCACTTCCATTGACTGACACTTTCGGCAGCCCTTTTCGGCAAACCCCGATAGGATGCAACCCCGAACCGGATACCGGGCGCTTATCACGGACCGATCTTGGGCCAACTACACCCGTTTGGGAACGACCGAAATCCTAAGCGCATCCGGCATCCAGCCATTTCGAATCGCCAAAAGTTAGCCAAAATGACTTCATTCCAGGCACGCTTGCCGAAAAACATCCTGGTTGCCAAATTGTAGTGGAGAAAAGCCCACGCTGGGGCCGGGTGTACATAAATGCTACGCCAACCTTAACTGGGCGGTACCAAAATTGGCAAACGTGCCGTTGGTTCGATCGGACCGGATATTTGTATGACCGGGAAAATGAATGGCATAGTTAAAGTTACTGCAACGCCGTGCGAATGGATGTAAAATTGCTTACCCTCTTTCTTAAGCGCTTGAAAACATCGGGAAAGGGAAGTATGATATTTTGAATCCCCGCGACGTTATCGCTACTTATTTTTGCAGTTCCGACAGGTTCGAAATGATTTGTATTGAACGATACACTTGTTGCGGTTAAGAAATTTCAGAAAAAGAGGAATATATAGTTACAAGTATACCTGGATC
>JXXB01029306.1:0-19461 GCA_000956275.1 Anopheles koliensis | reverse complement strand
TAGACATAAAGCCAATCAAGAGTCAACAAACTCGTAACCCGTTTTGTAGTGCATATTTTAGGCAAAACCTTAGCTAGCTTTATTTATGAACATCCAACCATTAACATACTAAAACTATCACTATTGCCAATAGTGGTTGGTAATGTATTACTTTCACTTCTACTGCTAAAACCAATAAACCAATACTTCTTCTAACATTACTATAACTCGTAGGGGTATGTATGTACTGAGTTACGAATGTTTTATAGAACCCAAGGTTCATCCATCGCAAATTCGCTTAGTGTAAAATATTCTTGAGGTCCAACCTCAATACGTCCAACCAGCACTCTTGCAGATTCCGTCCAATCCATCCAATTCGTTGGTAAATATTTAGTAATCAATAATATCCCGCCACTGGTGCAAATCAATAATACGTATAATCAGAGTATTAAAAGATCATGGTTGATTCACAATAGTTGTAATCCCAAAATATCCACCCAGCGATGTCGCAAAACACTCCCTTTAGCCAACAGCATAATGTAGTTCAATAAGTTGAAATACACTTAAAAAAGTTAATAGAAAAATTACAACATATTTATGCCGAGACGTTTCTCTAGTAAAGTTCACTCGGCACGCAACAGGTCAATCGGCACTTTGTCCGAGATCTCGGATGCGAGTGTTATAAATCTATGGTGCGTTATATGTTTGCACTGCTTGGCAAGCATATACGACCGTAGATAAAAGGTTATGTGAAGGGCAAGGTCGGGGGAACTAGGGAGCCTTAAATCGCAGTTAGATCTAGAAAAGCAATCAATTTCACCTGACACACACTTGAACGATATTGCCGGAGCATCGTAATGATTCTTCCCGTAGAGATCCCAAAATGCCGAAACGACAAACTGCTCCAAAACATCGGTAATATTGTACGCAGTGTTTACTTTATCCTTTTTCTATTCAACAAACACCTGTAGGATCTTGCTAGAAAACCGGATCTACGTACCGCGATGGTTTCATTTAGACTCTGTCCAGCATCTTCTTCGTTGTAGTGGTAAACAAACAACGAAGGGCGGGCAGCAAGTCGAAGCTTTGTGCGTTGATTAGTCGTTGATTAGACGAAGATAAGAGGAGGTTAAAGCGGAAATCAAAGCCATTACATAGAATGCATGTGGTGTGCACATACCCAACGAAGGAAAAGAACACAAACTCACCTTTGGTGATTGAAGACCATTTTCATTGTTTTATTTTTGTAGTTAATTTAAAGTAGTATAAAAAAGTTTTGTATTATTTTCTTCAAAACGCCCTTACCGTTTGCGTCCCTTTCAGAGAAGCGAATAACTATGGTATTTAATTTTATAAATAAATCATTTTCATCGCTCCACCACTAACCTCTTAACTTCTTTTTAACGCATCTTTCCAGAGAGCCCTTCGAAACCAAACCCGTTCTTGCGTCAGCTTTAATGGTAGTAAAAGGAAAACATTCCATGTTAGACGTAGTTAGAGTCGAAACTCGTTCCAATGTAAGTGTTGAACAAATACGGATGTACAATACACTACTGCAACCTTCTCTAATCCATTTGTTTTCTCTCTACACACAGATCATGTTCTCATTCCTGTCCGTCGGCTGGGGTCTCATCTCAGATATTGACATCGAAAGTGAACGTCTTCGTGCCATAGGTGGTCAGCGGTTTACCGTCTGGTCCGTCCACCGGTTAATCAGTTTGCGTACATACCAAGGCAAGGTGTCCTATCTTCCGGCCTTAGTTAGTCAAACCAATGGTGGTGGTGGTGGAGGTGGTGGGGGCGGTTCGAACGGACACTATCACAACGGCGTTGGGACGCTCAAGCACAGCGTAAGCTATAACACGACGCTCAACTGTCGTGACTGTCGCGGTTTTTTGGGACAGGATGGCGGTGGCACCATCGTCAGCTGTGATGCCTGTGATACTAACTTTAGTGACGTGCTGTCGCTCGAAACCGGCACCAACCTCGACTCGTTCCGGCCCCGTATCGACAGCTGGTACTCGGCAACCTCACGCAAATCCACCTACTTCTCGACCGTCGACAGTGTGTACGAAAGTGACAAAGCTTCCAACGATGATCCGCTACAGACGGGTGGTGGTACGAATGGTGGTGGTGGATTGGCTCCTTTGGTCCAAATGTACGGACCACCGTCTCGGTTACCGGCCCTCACCGCCGCCGTCCCTGACAGCTGGCAATGCATTGCCGGCGAGTTTGTGATGGTGCATGCCGCCTACCAGACGCACCTGAGCACCGACTGCTACTTTGCGCCCGAGTCAAACTTGAAAGACGGCATCATCTGGCTGCTGATCATAAGGGCGGGTGTGTCGCGGTCGCAACTACTATCGTTCCTGCTCGGTCTCAGCAGCGGCACGCACATTCCGGTGCAGGCGAACGAACACATCCAGATGGTACCGGTCACGGCGTTCCGGATCGAACCAGCCGGCACGAATGGACACATGACCGTCGACGGCGAGAAGGTCGAGTGTGGCCCAATCCAGGGCGAAATATTCCCCAGCCTATCGAAAGTGATGGTTCCAAAGTAGGGCATTCCTGTTATTTTTATAAGCGTTTTTTTTTCTTGTATATTGAATATGTGCTGTTTACGTTTATTCGGTGCACTGCAGAAAGATTGTTACCAGAAAGCTTCTTTTCACTTGTTTCCATATGAGACAAAAAAAAGAAACAAGCCAAAATGCGTTGATAAATGGGTTAAAAGATGAGTATTGCATGCTTGTACCGTTAGGAGGGAGAAACGTATGCTATCTCCGTTTGAAAATCACGTTATTAACACTTTATAGTGTCCATCACAGAAGATTGCTTATTGAGGTGTTATTTACATGTTTTACACCTTGCTTCGTGGATTGTGTACATTTTGTGGCATTTTGTTAAACTAATCTAAAATTATGTCATCTGCCAGGATCATTCCATCGTTCAGCTACTTGATAGACCTAGAATATCACTTTTCGTTGATATCGCTACCGCAAAGTCTATAATTGTGTTATTTGTTGTTATAAATTTAGTCGTAAATAATGCAGCTGAATCAAAACTCATTTACATTTTGTTTGTCTGACGTTTTTAAATTGTGTGTTGCGTTGCTGGTACCAGGCGAAATGTGTCCTTACTACTGTTAGGCTGCAGCAATTACGAAAAAATGCGGTTGTTGTATATGCATTTCATTAGTGGTTTTATTCGAAGTGTCTCAGCCAGCAAATGTATAATTGGGTAGGCTAAAAACAATACATTCGTGCCAAAAGTTTATTACGTTTGCTCTTCACTGCCCGGTCTCTAAATCGCTTCTGTTACGCACACATTTCGTTACGTCTGGTAGGTTGTGTTTTGCGGCTCATTATTGCATAAACGATCAATTAGAATTTTAAACTCATATCAGAGCGTGTTCGTTGCAGCAGCGCTGACAAGAACCGATAATAAGGAAAGACACTCCTTGGAGCTATTTGCCGCCCCTGAGAGTTGTGAAGGTTGGAGTGGACACGTTACCGTAACGATAAGCAATGAACCAATTTCTTAGACATCTAGCGATTAGTGAGTAGAGGCGATACGGATCCGCGGAACACCGCGCACTATCCCCTAGCAATATACACTTCCAACGAGGGGATCGGGGTACTGTCGACGCACTGTCGGATTAGAAAAATAAACCAAAATACTAGAGTGAACCACTTAGTAAACGATATCTAGAACATTTTAAAATGTCAGTCAACGGCTCGTTAGCCACGATTACCAGCAACAGTGTAACAGTCATAGTAACTGGCGTGGCGAACGAGGCGAAACCAAATGGTGTTAGCATTAAGCGTAGTCTGATAGCGTTCGCCGCCGATAGCGCAAACTCCAAGCTAAGCAATTGACCCATGATGTTGGCGAAGGGTGGTAAAGTAGGGAATGATATGATAAACGTTTACAACATTTCTAGTAGATATAGACCGACAGGCGTAGCTATAACTACGACTTTAAGAAAACAAACGGATGGTTTTTTTTTTATTTCGAAAGATATAAACAGATCCATTCGCCTCAAATTGTATATTTGTGAATCAGGTGTTGTTCCATCTGTTGCATAGGCAATGAAGAAGTGGGGCGATAAGCGATCGTAGATAAAAACCAAATCAATCGGACTAAAATGGTTGTGCAGCACTGAACGTTTTCCACTTTCATTCATAACAAAGGCGAGCGAGATAATTTCCTTGTCGTGTGTGACACTGTAAATATTTCAAATTTCAGGTAATCATCAATTGAGCTAGAAATCTTACAACTAAAGATAGTGGACGACTTTTAGATTCTCTCGGTACGGTAAAACTTAATATATTACCTCTAAACGTTTAAGATATAACATGAACGTCTGTAGGCTAGGTTGTCGTTCATTTTCTTTTCTCCTTCTTTTTCATTCCATTTTGGCTGGTCTCTAGTCTTAGGAGCGCACCTAAGGTAGATAGCGTTATGGTATAAGCTTAGAGGTTCCATAGAACTACGCACACGATGGTGGGGTAGGAACGTGATATGAAAACTCCCAGCATGTTTTGTTTTATACCTCGTTTATGTACTTCTTGTTCCTGGTGGAATTAAAGATAGGGAGAGCAACAAACAAAAAATATTCACATAACCGTCCAAGATGCAACCCAATGAGCAGTAAAACAGCAGAGCGAAATCCCACACAAACAAAAGCACGGTGAAGAGAATTCTGAGATGACTGTGATTCGTTACGATCAAACAGCGTTTGAGTGGTAAAGATTTAAACATTCATTATTTAAGTGTCGTTGTGTTTTTTACTTTATCAAAAGATTTTATAAATTACGACGAAAAACATTATAAAACAAAATTCCATAAGAAAAGTAAACGTTCTTCGCACGATATACGCTGCAGTTTCGTTGCTTTTTGCTACGTTAGTTATATCGAGAGTAGTGTTTGCGAAAGAGACGACGGATCAGGCGATTTATTAACATTCAAATAAATAGTTTTTATTTGTAACACATACATTTTATCGTGTTTTACTTTTTTATTTGTTACTTTTTAAACAATCGATCTAGTAAAGTGGTGCTTAAGATAAAAAATTTAAATAGTCTGCCTGTTACGGTGACTTGGAAAGAAAAGCGTTCCATCGAAAACATATCATTGCGAGGAAGCAGCAGCTGATGTTGATGTAAACATTGCGAGTATCAACAATCGATGAAATTCAAGAATACACTCGATCAACGACGACTTTGCCGTTTTAGTTGTCAAATATTTGACAATTATTGATATTATTGTTTTTCTTCAAAAGAAAGTCGATGAAGGAGGTGGTGTTGCTGTTCGAGTTTAGTTGAAGTTATTAAGTTTGTAATCCGCTTTGTAAGTGTAAAACAATACATTTTCCGTGGTCAGATCAGGACCTTAGGATCCGTAAAAGGATTAAATATCCAAATTGGTTGTGATTTTTTATCGGTCGAAATCGGGGTTTGTGCAGAACGAACACGGATCACAGTAACATAAACAAATCGTCCATGTCAGTACTACGAACATAGCGTTGCAATTGCATGTGAAAAGCATTGCACCACGGATAGAAAACCAATTGAAACTAGAGTGTAAGCATTGATATTGGATCGAATCCACTATGGATGGTGCTTTAGTGGGATTGTGTTGCTTTGAAATCCCAGCATAAAAGGTCGCTGCCAGTCCCAAATGCGTTAAGTCATGCGGTGAAGTGTTTATCTTTTGCGATGTTGATTGTTCTAGACGTTTCGGAAAGTTCTACAAAAAACCGCAATTTAAAGATGAAACAATTTTAGATATTGCGTGAGATAGCTGGTGGCACATTCTTTTTGTATGTAGCGCCAACAATACGATAATTAATGATTATTCTTTTCATTATGTTTAAATTATGCGAGTGTGTCCTATCAGAACCATCTGGATTCGTTCGAATGAAGCGCGTTAATCACGCTTTCTCTCCCTTCGCAGCAGATTGGCTTTGGTAGAGGCGTTACACCATGGCCGTCTACTGTTGGGGCAATACAGCCCACGGTGAGCTCGGTCTGGGCGGGATTGAGGATGAACAGGTATTAAAAATAGCGTCAAACTGTAGTGAAGCGCATGTTATTGATCCATTCTGATATACTTTTTCCTATAACAGGTTAAATTTCCGCTCAAAATGGACTGGTCATTTGCCGTCGATGTAGCGCAGGCGGCCTGCGGCGCCAGCCACACACTGTTCCTCACCAAGGAGGGCAAAATGTATGCCTGCGGCAACAACGATCACGGTCAGCTGGGCCACGAAACCGACACGTTACCGAACAAAAGGCCACGTATGTCCAGATTTAGTATGTAACTATTTTACCACACTCCTTTCCTTCATTATTCTGATCAAACAAAGACCTTTTGTTTTCGGACTACATACTGCGACGGGTATTTTGAACGTCCAAGAACGGAATATTCAATCATAACGTTCAAAATATTCAATCCACTGCTCCGGTTCGAGAGTCGCAGCAGTCTTAGTACAACTTATAGGACAAACGCACTACCGGCATCCCTTACTGGACGCACGTAATCCTGTCCTCTGCTTTACTGGACATTGACATTATTATTCTCTTGTTTTGTATATGTCCCTTTAACTCCTGGAAAGTGCGCATTTAAAATAGTGCTTTTTGTTCCAGAACTGTTAACATCGTTGGAAAACTACATCATAACGCACGTCAGTTGCGGCACGGCACACTCGCTTGCCCTGACAAACTGGGGGCAGGTGTTTAGCTGGGGCTCGAATGCGGTTGGCCAGCTCGGTCAGGATACGGAGAATGGACGGCAACCAACGCCTCGCATGATAAAGGCAATCGGTGCAAAGCACGTGGTGCAGATTGCTTCCGGTCAATATCACTCCCTGGCGCTCACTAACAACGGCGAGCTTTACGCATGGGGCTCCAACTCCTATGGACAGCTCGGAATCGGCTCAACGAACGAGAAAGTTCCGGTGCCAACGCTTGTACAATCGTTGGCCGGTGTACCGATTGCATTTATTGCTTGCGGTGGTAACCATAGCTTTGCTGTATCGAAGTAAGCGGAGAACTAACTCTACAGCTAACTGGAAAATGTATTGATGTGGATGTGTTTTCAATTATATTGCAGATCAGGTGCAATTTTCGGCTGGGGTAAAAACACATTCGGCCAGCTCGGACTGAACGATTTAAATTCCCGTTGCTATCCGGCTCAGCTGCGTACGTTGCGTAGCCTGGGCGTACGGTACATAAGCTGTGGTGATGATTTTTCCGTCTTTCTAACGACCGAAGGCGGTGTATTTACGTGTGGAGCGGGAACATTCGGTCAACTGGGACATGGGAGCTGCAGCAACGAGATACTGCCGCGGATGGTGTTCGAGCTAATGGGCAGTAAGATAACGCAGATTGCTTGCGGGCGACGGCATACGCTTGCTTTTGTGCCTTCGCGAGGGAAGATATACGGCTTCGGGCAGAGTGGTGTCGGTCAGCTGGGAACTGGGACGGTAGGAAACTACAGCACGCCGCAAATTGTCCGTGGACCGTGGGTAAGTGATGGGATAGCCAGAAGCTGCGTTATCCAGTTAGGTGGTATTTGTTTGAATCAGCGGTGTTTGCAACAGTTATAATTGTTTCGTTTTGTTTATTTTAAGTATAAATTCAGCACTGTTTTCCGTTCCATAGTCCACTTGTAGGATTTTTTACACATTTTATTTCTACACATTACACATTTTCACACATATCTACATTTCTAGGAGTGACAAACTAGCTTTGGTGGTTTGTCTTCGGTCGTTATGGCATAAAGAAGAAGAAGAACATTTCTACACATAGTATTTGTCCGTTACACTGATAAAACTTTCCTATACGTTTCAGAATGTCGAATGGTATAATATATGTACCTTGCTAAAAATGCATAGTTGGATAGAAATGTAGCTTCATTTTCCGTGATTAAACATTTTATTCGGCTACTATCTCTATCAATATTATTATATGAGTTTTTAATTTAATTATCTATTCATAGTTGGAATAGCGCTCTAGCGCAGCTATATTTTTCATTCTATTATTGCATTGTACATAGGTAATAGTAGTCAAATCATGCACCAATCGAGGAATTTTATTATATGTTTTATTTATGTAAATTACGTTTTTTTGTTTTATACTCAGATTTTCAAAGACTCGGAGGTAACTGGCTGTGATGAAACGCAATTCACCGTGAATCGCATATTTTCCGGTGGAGATCAATGTTTTGTTTCTACTCTGAGTTGTGCTAATTCTGCCGATTTTCGCGTTTATGAGTGAGTATAAGCTGGAAAATTGTATTACTTACTCTAGAACAAAACAGTTCGTCAATGCCGATCGTTGTCACATTACCTCTTTTTCCTTAAACTTCCAGTAAAAACACTCAAATCCTTTCGCTTTCGCTGGAGATGAGCACGGAGCTTGCGCAGATCGGAACCGATGAAACTGTCGAGTTAGATCTCATGTCGGCGGTGGAAACGATTTTCAAATCACTTGCATGTATGAACGGTTCGCTGCTGCTGCCGAACGATGAGCACTACTGCTGCACCTCGAAGCATCCCGGTGTGGACATAAGCGCGGCGGAGCAAGCATTCGATCAGATTCGTAAAATCGAGCGAGAATCGATTCGCCATTTAATCCGCGATTCGATCGAATCCGATCTACTGGGTGCTTTGACACCTTCGCCGGCCGATGTGGAAACGCTTCGCATCTATCTGTTGCTACCACTGTACCACGAGTTCATTAACCCGAAACACTATCAGAAACTGCACTCACCGTTCAGCCAATCGGTGCTAAAGCTTGCCAAAAACGCGTACGACATCGTGGTGCAGTGGTGGGCGAATCAATCGAAGGAGTATTTTGAGCGGATGGTGGAAAACTTCAAGAGTGTCGTGTTGTACATTATAAATTTTAAGTTTCCCCGGGTGGTCGGAACGGATGTTCAGCAGGATCTGCGGTACGACGGGCATCTCGTCACGATGCTAGACATTCTCGCCGTATTGTACTGGATCAATCATCAGAAGCGCACCCAGAAGCTTCCGTACGAGCAGTTCCACATCAACGAGATTGACGATCTGCTCGACATCCGGCACGATTACATACGGTGGACAACGGACACGAAAGGTGTCACATTTTCGCTGTGTAACTATCCATTTATTTTCAATGCCGCAGCGAAGATGCTGCTGCTCCAGACTGACCAAGCAATGCAAATGTACAAGGCGATGCACAGTGCACCAATCAACGTGATATCGATGCTTTGCTCACCGGCTGCAGCTCTTGCGCCGCAGTATATCGTGCTGAATGTGACTCGCGAAAATATCGTCCAGGACACGATACGGGAGCTGTCGTACTACGCAGCGAGCGATCTGAAGAAACCAATCAAGATAAAGTTTTGCGGCGAGGAGGCAGAAGATGCGGGCGGGGTACGGAAAGAGTTTTTCATGCTGTTGCTGCGAGACATTCTTGATCCGAAGTATGGGATGTTCAAATCGTTCGACGAATCGCGCACGATCTGGTTCACGGAGGATTACTTCGACAGTGACGACAGTATGTTCGCGCTAATCGGTATACTGTGCGGGCTGGCGATCTACAACTTTACCATCATCGCACTGCCATTCCCGCTCGCACTGTACAAGAAGCTGCTCGGCGAGGAGGTGAACATGCAGGATCTGCAGGATCTGGCACCGTCGGTGGCGCAATCGATGCAGAGCATACTAGACTACGGCGAGCAGGACATGGAGGAAGTATTCGATCTGAGCTTTACCACGACGCGGAACTACTTTGGCGAACAGCAGACCATTCCGTTGAAACCGAACGGTGAAAACATTCGGTTGAACCAATCGAACAAGTAAGTGGTTTTATAGCTTATGTGTAAGTGAGTGTTATTCATTTGCGTCACGCCGACGAGTCAAGCTTTTAATGCTTGGGACGAATTTAGTTTGGGGCAAATGTGATGGAAATCCACCGTATCTAATGAATCAACAATAAGGGAAACTGAAGCATAAGTATAGTTTGGAAGTGATTATTTTTGCGTATAGTTTAAATATCTACAAAATTGTTACGAAGTGTAAAAATTGATACTTGAAATTTGATAGTGGACCACCACGTACTTAATTTATTGTACAAGAAGTTTAAATACTTAATATTTCGTTGTTGTACACTGTTTCACGCAGGCATGAATTTGTAAAGTTGTACATCGACTACGTGTTTCACAAGTCGGTGGAAAAGTCATTCCGACAGTTTCATGACGGTTTTATGCGTGTCTGCGGTGGTACCGTGCTGAAACTATTCAAAGCCCATGAGCTAATGTCCGTGGTCGTGGGTAACGAGGAGTACGACTGGATGGCGCTAGAGGAGAACGCCGAATACAAGAACGGTTACACTTCCAGCGACCAGACGGTAAGTAGCAATATCGAATAGTTTTGTGAGTAAGATCCGAGTGATTAATTAAATTTTTACGCAAACATTCCAGATACGTTGGTTCTGGGAAGTGTTCCATGAGCTGCCACTGGAGGAGAAGAAAAAGTTTCTGCTCTTTCTCACCGGATGCGATCGCATTCCGATCATGGGCATGAAGGCGATAAAGGTGAATTACATGTTTGTGTGTGCTTGGTGGAATTTGTCCTAACGTTTTTTTTTTCTGTGATCTATTTTACGTTAGATATGTATTCAACCTGTGTCAGACGACAAGTTTCTCCCGGTGGCGCATACTTGCTTCAATCTGCTCGACCTACCTCAGTACCAGACGAAGGAAAAGCTCAAGTACAAACTGCTTCAGGCAATCCAACAAACTCAGGGTTTTAGCTTGGTTTGAAAAGGTCCGCAAAACAGCTCGCCCCCAAAAAAAAAAGTAATCCGTTGTTGCCCCTCGCCGAACAATATTCATCTTTTTCCACAGTAGTTACCGTCGTAGGTTTTGCATCTGTGTTTGCTACTATTTATGTTTTTCTGTTGTGGTTTTTATTATATCTGTTTTTGTATGAGCAATCGAATTGACGCATCTTGCAATCGCGTCTCGGTTAGTGTTGCGTTATCAAATGATTCATTAAATTGAAAATGTTCTCGACGGTGCATAACCGTTGTACTCGCAATTGTTGTTGCTATCACGCAATTATGGCAATAAAATCAAGAAACAATGATAGAATATCCTGTAACATGAAAAACTTCGCATCTGTATTATGTATTCGTTTTACATTTTACGACGTGTTCAATAAAATCGAACGAGATGAGATGACATGAGCTCCGCTGTGTTATGAGTAAAACGTTTATTTAGATAATATAGCGTCTTTTTTTTTTTTGGTACACAATCCTGTAAGGTTCTCGAGTATTATAGCCTCAACTATGCGTGCAAAATGGTGCAAGCACTAGATATTCTTTCGATGGAAGCTGCTAAAATGGCTAAGAGAGGTATGGCGCTAAATGCAAGCAGTTTGTGCGGTAAAGTTCCGCCAGCATTAATTACTGCGGGATTCGGTCCCTTAGGTAGGACATAATGGATTCCGTTCCCTTCTCGAGAATTTGATGCCTCGGTTGACGAAAACTGTTGCCGATCAGTTCGAGTGTACTACAAGCAGAAAAAGGTTTAAGTAAATTGAAAATATTGATCACCGAAATGTCGTCCCGCACCAAACTTACGTAATGTTCTTCAATGTGCCCAAAATCGGGGGTACTTGTTTAATGTTATTATTCGCCAGGTCCAGCGTCGCCAGCCGCTTCAGTGCGCCGAGACCACTTTCGGACGCGTCGATTTCCTCAATCTGATTCCCGCTGGCAAGAAATATTTCCAAACCGCGCAGCTCGTAGACACACTCGGGAATACGCTTCAGCTGATTGTTGACCACATTTAGCTCGCGAAGGGTGACCAACAGTCCAACCACTTCCGGCAGATCGGTCATCTGGTTGTTTGATAGGTTAAGGTAGCTGATTTTTTCAAACTGTGAAAAAAACGCCGGCACGGTCTGGAGCAGATTGAAGCCCACGTTCAGCTCCGTCAGCAGGGAGGCCAGATGGGTTATCCTATAAGAAACGGCGAAAGGAGCAATAGCTTAGTTTAATCCTTGAAGGAGGTTACACGGTAGGGTTTCGGTTAATAATCCACCATTGCTAACAGAAAGTTTATTAAAATTAAGCAAAATTATGTTGCTGATTCTATCCCAACGATCATCAACAATGGCATAAGAAATTAATGATGAGTATTAATTTATTTATAATTATTACTCATACAGCAGCTCATGGTATAAAGTAAATGATAAAGTATTATAATTATGTTCCATTTATTACAACTTTTCTACAACCTCAAAGGAGATATGTAGTGATTTTGGTGTTATTTCAAACTGTGAGTCTTAACTGGACAAATCTCCCCCGAATGGCAGAGAAAGCTGAATGCTTTGCATTATGTTAATACACTAAATCATTCGACGATATTCACAATAATCACTTACCCGGATGGCACCTGGGTCAGACGATTCTTGCTGATGTCCACGTTGTAAACGGACGCCTCAAGTGCATCCAGAAACACGGCCTCCGGTATGTCGATCAATCCCTTCGAACAAACGATCAGTGCGCGACCCTTCCGCATCTGATACACATCCGGGAACGTACTTTCGGAGAAGATGGAATTTTTCACCTTCGTCGGTGATGCACTTCCCCCCTCCGATGAACCACCACCTCCACGGCTTCCCAGCTTGCCGCCAGCTTTGATGCCGTCCCGTTCTCGCAACGTTTTCAATATCCGTTGCGTACCGCATTGGATAATATCGCGTCGTATCGAGCGTATTGGATTACCCTCCACCTGCAGGCTGACGAGATGGGCCAGCGTCGACAGGCTGGACGGCAAACTGCTGATCGTGTTGTTCGACAGATCCAGCCGCGTTAGGCTGGCCAGCAGCGCAATCTCGTCCGGCAGTTGCTCGATCTTGTTGTCGCGTAAATCAAGTACCTTCAGCTGGGGAAGGTTTTCGCAAAAATCGGCCGGCAGCGTTTTGATAAAATTGTTCGAGATATGCAGCTCCTTAAGCGCCTCGCAACCGGTGAAATCGGGCAGCTCCTCCACGTCGTTGTGCTGCACGTACAGACACTCGAGGCGCCGCAGTTCACCCATCACTGGTGGGAGCAGCTTCAGATCGTTTTTAGAAAGGTCGAGCTTCTGCAGTTCTAATGTGGTTAAGTGAGCGGGTAAGTGTGATGGACGATAATGGTAAATTTGTGAATCTGTTTATCACTCCATATACGACGATACTCACTGCGCAAATTGACGATATCGTTCGGTAGCTCCGTTAGGTGATTATTGTTTAAGGTTAGTTGCTGTAGCCGTACCAAAAACCCCACGCCACCCGGTAGCGAGTTAATGCTGTTAAATGAAACGTCCTAAACGCGAAGTTACTCGGGGTTGAAGCGTTATTCAAAATCCTACTGAGAGAGCTTACCAACGTTTCAAGCATGATTAGATCGCTGATATTGGGATTCATCTCCGCAAACTCATTGTGCGATAGATTTAGATGCTTCAGTTCCTTCAGCTGAAAGAAACTCTCCGGCAGCTCGGTCAGTTTGTTGCGGCTAACGGTGAGCTTCGTTAGCCTGGTTAGCGCTCCGATGCCACTAGGGAGGCTTGTTAATGCGTTATCTTGAAGCTAGGTAATGTGTAAGTTATTCAATTTCGTTATTCTTTACGTTAAGTGAAACCATTTCAATACCAAACGCTTACATTAAGCACGGTTAGATCGGCCAGGTTCTGTATGTTTTCGCTGATCGTCGTGAGCGTGTTGGAGCTTAGATCCAGCGAAGTCAGTGACTTCTGGTTCCACCAGCTTTCCTCGTCGTTTGTTCGGTTCAAATCATATCGTACCTCCTTCTCGTTTTCATCCGAATCACTTAAATTCCACACCTTCTCGGGCACTGGGTTGGGAGAAAAAAAAAAGATTATAAAGTAGAAGGCTTCGCACTAGCACAACTAAAACTTAAAACACATTTAACTATTTCCTCAAAATAATCCCTCTTTGAGCCATCGTTACCACGAATTTTTCGATAGCGGCGCTTCGGGTAAGGAATATAAGTTCTTGTTCGTCTCATTTTGCCACCGGAAGCACTGGTCGTATTCGCGGTGAGTGTTCCCGTGTACTAACTTGTGAACTGTTCCACTTCCTTCGTTCGAAACAGGGGGCACCGTCAGTCGCTGATCCTTTCGAATGGAACAAATGAATTAAATGGCACTAATCATCGATCGTTGCTGCCCAGGACACTATGATAAATCGTTGGATTCGCTTCCGATGCCACTGGTGGACTGCTAACGCGTTCCCAACGTACGCTGGAATCATGGTGTATGATCCGAACGAACGAAACTCACCGATACGTGAAATTGTAATTTGCTTCCAGAACTGGAAGCAAGATGCTGCTAAGGTCACATCTAAAAACGGGACGGGTATCCTCCCGCCCACCAGCGAATCCCAGCGAGATTGCGCGTATTGTAAATCATGCCAAAATCCTTCATCCGGAACGCCGGTAAGTGGTTTCGGTTGGTGTGCACCGGAGCTTGTTTTGTCATCGATCGCTCGTTCGTTGATGCAATCGTGTCATGGTGAGCCCATCAAAAAGTTATTGCATCGTGTCGGTGTTATTTAACCTTGCTTTGGCTTGAACGAGAGTCGCGGGAATGGGGGAAACGGTACTACCTGCGTCAACTTACCTGACGCCAGCCCTTTGCCAGACAAATTTAGCACCCCACTTTTCAAGGCTTGCTTGATCCTGGCCCGTGTCAATATCTGGTTGTCTTCGTTTTTGTCTTGGAAGTGAAACACGGGATTCAGTGCCTGCTCGCGGATTCGGCTGCGGGGAATTTGGCTACGAGCCTTCATGGCTGGTTGCAACGATGGGTATATACCACTATCTTCTATTGTTTTCACCCGTCCGGCGTATGCGATTGTTGTCTTAACACTGGTCTACTTTAGTAGGTGAACGGAGCCACAAGGCTTTACGCTTCTTTAAGCCTGATGAAACGAAATGTAATTAAAATGCGCAACTGCTATCGTGTTTTGTTGTTGACTACGAACCAAAACAACAAACGATGAGAGCAAAACAAAACAGACAAAAGAGAGAACGCTTCAAAATGAGAGTGAACAGCTGATATGTAAACTGTGTGTCTGTAAGGATGTGTGAAATGGTAATGAAATCATTTCTTCTATAAATTCGTAATTTGATATGATTTACATTTTGAAATGAAATCTAACAAGAAAATTGTAACAAAAGATGAAAATAAATAAATTTCGTTAAAACGAGATGCAATCGATGTTGACATTTAGTTCGTTCAGTTTTCTAGCAAACGTCAAGCGGTGTGTTCCACATGCAGCACAGTGTGCGCATATGCTTTCGAAATCACAACAAATTCGCAGAATATAGTTGTGCAATTTTTCCATCTCGCGTTTCGAGGAGCAGCAGCCAACAACATCGATTACGGGCTGTTGGCGCGGTCAATAAATGCACTAAACGCTACTCCCATTTCTACAAAGAACTTGCCTGTATAGTGTCTATTTGTACAGGTTTGCAACTTAGCAAAAACGTGAGCATCATAGCCAATCAGCTGTTGGAAATGAAAGTGAGTGGGTGCATTTTTTTTATTTTGTTGCGAAGTGATTTATTTTTAGTGAAAAAATAGTCCTCCGAACGAATACCTCAAGGGCAAGAACGTAAACAGCATTAGCTACAGCTGCTACACAGCTTCTGTATACAGCTTGTATGCACAAAGAAAAACAGAATATTGTGTATCTTTTGCTACGTAGCAGACAAACGCGTGTAAGCATATGGGTGCCGATTTAGTTTGCCATTTTACGATACAAAAGGGTGCGAACAAGTTAAAGCACCTCATACATCTGCCTCACCGTAATGTACGAGTAAATGTTCCGCAGTAGCCTTTTACGAAAGCATTGAAGCTCAGTTGAAGGTCGCCGGCGAAACGTGCAAAAGATTTCGCGATAATCCTTTCCGAGCAAACCAAAGATCGCGGCACCGAGATTCCCAACCGTGCGCGGATCGATTTCTGGTTCATACTAAAGGCCACGCGGTATGGTGGGGACACAGTCTAATATGGTTCAGTTGAACTATACTGACCCAGTGTGTTTGTGTAGCCGGTCGGGAGACAGTTCAACAACCCGTATTCTGAGTGTTCAACATTTATCAGCAGGTTACGCGTGATTTTACGCACGGTTTGCAAACGAAACAAGTGCGAACAGGAACCTGAAACAAAACGTGTGATGGTGTTTTCATGCTCTGGCGCTCGTCTGCCTGATAGTGTCAGGCGCGTTGATTCGTTAATTTTATGAGGAGCGCGTTTTTCTGCGACTAACAATTTGGTTCCAGCCGGAAGGGATTGACCTGGAACGTTCGAAAATGACACACAAATTCCATTTGGCGTAAGACGAACGGCAAGTGGTTGACAAATATTGGCATGAACGAGCGCTAGTGGTAGTTGAAGAACGAGGCAGCATAGTAGGCTACAACATAAGCTCCTCGGGTTCGGTTACGTTTTGTCTAGTGTGATTTCATTGTGTCAGTTTCCCTGTTGTAAGTAAAAGTAGTGGCTCGTTTAATTTAAAGCATTCTTCCTCTTTTACAGTATAAGTGAAGCATAACGATCGGTGAACACGGGCGTGACAATGCCCGTTATTGTGACAAACCCTGCGTGTGGCGCCACAACGTGAGCATAACATAGCATTATCTCCATGCAACTGTGCCCGTTCCTCGTGCTTTGTGGAATAAACTATTACTGAGTGGGTGTAGAGAATGCTGTGAACATGTTCCTCGGTCGAAACGAACGATAAGCTACGTGTAGTGGAAACCAGGTGAAGTTTTCGTCATTCAACGAACAACGATGAGACTGACGCTAGTAGCAACAATCTAACAGCAAAGTTAAACAAAAACATCACGTATCCCAGCGGACTCCGGGGCGTCGGTACCATCAACACTCGCCCTCGAGATCCTCCTTGCCGCAAACAAATCCAAGACATGGACCAAAACCACCACCAGCCTCACCAGATCACGACCGGCAGCCTGCTGGCCACGATGGCGCAAGCGATGCGACATCTTAATGCCACACTCACGACCGCAGCGGGCAACGGTAGCGGTGTGGGCTACTACCATCCTCCGATTGCTACCATCGTCGGTCTGCCGGCGCTACACGATACGATGAACCCACACTTTCGTACCAACGACAGCGGTGCGGGCTTCATTCACCCACAGAACGTTTCAATAGCAACAGGAGTAGCAGACAACAACGACGACGGTACACCGACCATCTCGATGGACAATCTCTATCCGGCGCTGATCCAGTGCTTTGCAATCATCATTTGCGGGTGAGTAAGACTCATGTGAGGATGGAGACCGCCTGGGATCGATTTTCCAGTTTTACTGCGTCATTAGATTTCGTCCTGGGTCCTGGAATTTCGATTTTCCCCACCCACCATTAGAGCTGTGGGTTTTCCTTCCATTGACGTAGTAAAAGAAAATTGATGGCGCGATGATGAAGGAAGGGGCTACATTCCAGCACGATACACCCACACCAGGAGGGAAATATCTTACCCGCCTTCCTCTGGCGTTGTTGGCATCCAACAACACTCGAGGCACTGGAGGGGGATTTTTCTACCCACTGTGCCACTATGCGACTACCAGCGACTTTTGTGCTAGTGTGGAATATTCGATGCCGATAAGAAATCATTTGTCACCGTGTCAACTGACTTTGGCATGAGTTTTGTATTGTATCCCATGCAAAACGATTGTCAACTGCATGTCGGCTTAATGTCGATCATTGTACGCTCGTTAGGCGGAACGTTACGATCGTTGGAGAAAAAATTACAATTTGTGTAGTAGCTTCGAATAACCCCTTCCTTTCGGAACAACGGTTTGCAACGGCAGACACACCTTGCCGGCAGACGGGTCGTTTGTTTGGCGATGGCGCATTGTGGTGAAATAAATATTTAACATGAGATGAGTTTATGTGACGTGTGGCACGTAAATTTATTCTATTTTATTATTCACGATCGTTGAGTACATATTGCGGGGTGGAAGTCGATTGAAAACAATTGCAGTAATTCATTGCCGTTGCTTACTTTCTCCGACTTAATTGTTGCCTTAAATATGGTTGAGGTATTTGATTCATGTTGGAATGTTTTCAAAGTTTTGTATTATCCGTTTTGCCAACCATAGTTTATGTTATATGTGACCACTTAATTTTCTTAATATTCTTAACTCTTTGAGTTTTTTTTTCATTTTTTTCTTTATTTTGACTTCAACGCAGATTAGTTTAAAGAAAATTTGAACCAATTTGAATTAAATTTATATTTGATCCACAATAGGTTTTAGCCTATTTCAGAATAAATTTCATTAAATTGACTGACCAACATGACCCGCTCATCGCTTAAAAAATGATTTATTTGTTTCCAAAGCCTTCGGGAAAAAAACGGATTGTTCCGGATTATTCGTATTATATTTTTATAGTTTGTTTTTACGCATGGAAAAAAATAAGCTTGAGTTCTGTTATCAAGAAATAATTAAAATGTTCTCGTGGAGAATAACAATCGAGAGAAAAAAAAGGATATTACGGATATTAGCAAATCTGCTAGAATGATAAAGCTCAAATTCCGGCTCTTTCGAAAATGAACAGAACGGAAGGGAGATCAACGAATCGATAGTAGACGCGTCACATGATCAATATTAAATGTTCATCCGTCCATGGTTCAGCTGACTCAGTGGTGTAATTGCTGCCGGTCCAGTCTTTTCATAACAGCTCAACCATCTGGATTGTTCGCAACCTATCAAACTATGAAAACAGGCAATTTTTACACTCAACGATGATGATTAATCCTAATGATTAATCGGATAAGGCAATGTATAATATTAAATTAGTATTTTCCCTTCCAAGTCTCTTTCGTTCGTATTTAATTATCTAAAATGTTCTCTCCATCAGAATGATAAACGAAATACTATAGCTAATTTTATGGCCAAATATATTCAACGAAAGCAACAATGTGTAAATTAACAAAATTACAGCGGAATATGTTTGTATAGAGCTCATTGGTGGCTATCTCTTTTATTTACCTGCAAAGCTTTGTTCCGGAGCAATTGTTTTTCAACAATTAACAATCCGTTAATTCTTGGTTTTATGAAGTTGCTTTGAAATTAATTAATTTATCTGAAAAGAAGTACTGGAATATATGGAACTGAGGAATGTATACAAAAACACGAAATTTAATACGATTTCTAACAATTTACATACGCATTAAAACAAACTAAAATTAGCACCACATAAAACAAATTAAATATTCCAGTTCAAACTTACGCACCTCTTTTTTCAGTGGAGCAAATAAAATCCTTGACCATTTTTGTTTCGCAAAACATGATGCTGTATGTTATTGAACCTAAACTTACGGGGAAACAAACAGCATAAAAACAGCGTGTTCAGGGTCTCGTGAATAACCCGAAACATAAAATCCTG
>JXXB01029260.1:0-10769 GCA_000956275.1 Anopheles koliensis | reverse complement strand
AGCCAACCTCCACGGGAACTAACCTTCCTCTAAAGATGACCTAGTTTCTCATTTAGTGTCGCGTACACACTTACTTGTAGTTAACGCCGGCCCCGATGATCTTGCGGGTCGATTGAAAGAACTTAGTCGACGGCATCCTGTTCGACGAACGACGAAGCGGTCGTCACTAGTGCAAACGATGAACTGCCCTGCGCAAGATCCAATCACAGTGTCAGTGTCTTCGTCGGACAGTCTCGGCGAAGTTGTCAGCTGTTGTTACTAACGCAGGAGATGGTACGGATGGTCCAGTGAGAACGCAAAACAACAACCGATGGACGGTAATCAACAATGAATCCCCCACCCGTCCTACACCCTGAGCGCGAATGATAAGGGTAGGTTAGCCACCAACAAGGCAAGCATAATGCAAACACACGCACACCAACGTGGTGACGGTTTTGAAGTACACGTAGCACGTACAGGGACAGTTGGAAGAAACCGGTTAGGTAAGATAAGTGTGGTAAGTGGTGCAGCTTCGCTACGAATGCATGGCATCGTTATCGTCGGTGAGCTTTCAGTGAGCCTACAGTTCGTACTTTATTACTTTCTGGTGCTGAGCTCACCTTTAAAAAGGATCTCCTGCTGCAGACCTGTAGATATTTCATAGCGCTGTTAGTACTAATTTAAAAGGTAAAGCAGGTTGCTAATTTTAAGTGTCGCTTGTGTCGCTTCACAACTTACCGATAAGGAAACCGAAGGAGGAAGATAAGGAAGCAATCGAGTAAGCTCGTGCCCGTAAACTCGATAGACCTTGAACCTACTGGATTTGTATGTGTGCACTTATTATGTTCCGGCTCGACTAAACTTCCGGTGGATGTGAATGTAAACTGTTGACTATCGCTCCAGTGTCAAAGCTAGCTGCGATCAGGATAATGCTAGCGCGGGGAAGCAATCTAAAGCTTAATCTATTTGACAATATTTTCGGAGAGATTGAACGGACCACAAACAACCGCAGCACAGAAAGTCCAATCGCGAACGTTCTCCGATTGCATCCGATTGTGTTCAAAAGCTAGGTAACAAGCAGCGTGCTTCAACCGATTCGAACTTCTTAGCCGAATCCTTCATTGGGTGGCGCCCTCTCTTGACGAGTAGCGCAATTATTGACGTTTTTATTTTGCATTCTGTCAGGCAGGGAGCCTCTAGTTTATTTGTAGATGTTTTGGTAGTTATTCGAATGCAACAGATTAATATCACAATATTTATATTTTGTTCTTTGTACACTTTTCGTGTAATGCTCCATTTTCCCAACGTCGTTTCCACGCGGTCCCCCTTAGCCCATCTTTCGTCCTTTTGGTCATCATCAACAATCAATACAAACGCTCCCGTGCGAATGGTATAGTGATCAACAGTTTAATATACATAATTTTTCGTTTTTTGTTTCATCTCTTGATTCGATCATTCGAGCCAACGCGCTCCGAGCCAATTAGAGCTGAGCGAACCCCGGCATGAGCAGTGTTAAAGTTGCTTTTTGTTTTCGAGTGCTCTTGCCTTGTCTCGTTCCTAATCCTCCCTCCCCCTCCCCCCCACGGTTTAGTCTCGCCTGTTTTTCACTTTTCAGTATACACACACACACACACTCACTCTCTCTCTCACACGCACACACGCACAATCTCACACGCTTACACAAAATATAAACACTCATAAGTTCTCGACTCGTCTCCGATGTCTTTCGTTCCGTTCTGGGATTTTTTTTTTTAGCGTACTTTCGAAGAAGCTATAACAAAAACAAAAATAATAAAAAGCGTTTGTCGTCCCGAATTTCGTGTCCCCCTTTTCTTTATCGCCTCCCCGCTTGGGTGGACGTTTATGGCCGGCGTTTTTTTGTCCGCTTCCCGTTCCGTTCCGTCGGTGTTCACTCGTGATGGCGCAGGCCACAGATCGAGATGAAGGTGCTAAAGTTCTGGAGGTGGCAGGCCGGTATGACGGTGTAGGCGATCCGGGCCACGTTGACCGGCGACACCAGGAAGCTCTCGAGCGCGTCGATCAGAAACTGCGCGGACGGGATCGCATCGACCTGGTAGAAGACGCGCAGATGGACGGCCGGTTTAGCGACTTCTGCCGGCGTTGGTACGGGCGCGCGTGCGAGCAGATCTGCCGCCATCGCTAGATCGTTGTCGTTGGTGCTGGTGCTGGTGGTGGCGGTCGGCGAGGCGGGACTGGTCCCGAGCAGCCCCGGGTAGGCCTGTAGCAGCTTGCGCAGGACGTACGCGATCGTATCGTGTAGCTGGTCGCGCGTGATGCGCTGCGCCAGCTGGCTGTGGTGATGCAGATAGTCGTCCGTGAGCTCGGTTAGCTTGGTCGTGGAGGTGGCCAAACCGGTCGACACGTAGCACACGATCGAGGCGCAGTTGTTCTCGTAGTTCCAGCGCCGCCGTATCGAGATCGAGTACTCACCGATCGAGCAGCCGGTCTCTTCGTCTGCGGGAAATCAACAGAGAGCGTGGGCAGGCGTGTTAGCACGGCGTTTTTTCCCCTTCCCCAGCCGAGGTGGCCGAAAAGCGCCCCACTTACAGTCAAACTTGTCGTTGTGCGAGTGGGCCCACACCTGCCATTCGACGAGGGCACCCCGCGGTAACGCCGGCACGACGATGTAGTCAATGATCGCGTTCGCCGTCCGCCGCTCCCACTGCCGTCTCGCCTCGTAGATGTAGCTCGGGTGCGTCACGAAGCAAATGCCCTGCACCACGTCCCGCAGCTGGCCACCCTGCGCGTTCATCGCTTTCGCTATCCGACTCAGGTGGCGCATGGTCAGCTTGCACTGCTGCTTGATGCCACCCTCGATGATCGTCATGCTGCCCGGCACAAGTGCGATCTGGCCGGAGATGTAGGTAATGTGGCCGACCTGTCCGATGCGGATGAAACGAAATTAGTACCGGGGTACCGGGGGCACGGGAAGGAGGGTCGGGAGGCTGGTTACCTTGGTCGATTGGCTGTACGTGCCGATGTTGGCCGGCGCCCAATGGGATATGCCCTGGACGTGCATCGTCTGCCGCTTGTGCTCCAGTTCGGAGGCTGGCCGGGAAAAAGAACGATGGAGAAATTATCCTGCTATTATCCTGCTTTTATCACACCAAAAAAGGCTTCAAATTCCGTGCATTCATATTAACTTTTTTATCAGTTTTTCACTCAACTTTACCGCTTCAAAAATTCCTCGCGAAATAAACATCCCTTCCCCGCGCACTTACCACTCGAGACGGGGTTAAACGCAACGGCCTCCAGAACGACGGCACAGTCCGCTGGCAGGGGACATTCCACGCACACCTGTTGATGAAACAGGCATTAACGGAGGAGGGTTCGACTAAGCCGACCACGCAGCCTAACTTACCCTCGTCGGAGGGTTCGGGAACGCGAACACGGTGGAGTAGATCTCGTTGAGGAAGCTGTATTCGGCCATATTGCGCACGTACAGCGTGATGTAGCAAATCTGTCGCAGCGTGAACGAGTGCGATTGCACTATGTCTGGAAAACCAAAATTCAGGCGTGTCAATAATCGAACCAACCGGCATCGAACCCTCCCTTTACACCCCACCCAGCAAACCCACCTTCCAGCGTCGCAAGCGCACTGGCCATCGCTTGCCGGGAGTCTTCCCCATCGCCCTGCACACCTGCCACCCACATCCAGCCCTTCGAGTTGACGATCGCGCGCGGTTTGTTGCACAGGGGACGGCTTTCGCGTGCGTAAACAAACGGAGGCAGTACCTCGACGGTCCCCCATCACTGGCAGCCGCAATGCTCGACGGTGCTTTCGTGATAATCCGGACGGGCGATTTACTGTACGGCACCGGTTCCAGACCGGCCACCGTCAGCTCCTTCGTGATGCTATTGCTGCGCGACAGCACGACGCCTCCCGCGGTGACCGCCGTCGTAGACACGATCGAACTGAGATCGTCCTTGCTGAAGGAGTTGCGCATGACGTTAGCGCGCGATACGCTCGCCGCCAGCCCACCGCCACCCATCCCGCTGCTGCTGCGCTCGATCAGCTCCAGCTCGGTTTCGCTCAGATCCGGATCGCTCAGGTCGCTGTAGCTCGACTCGTTCAGATCGTGGATGAAGTCGAGCGAGTTCTTGATCACGACCGGCTCGAGGCGCTCCTTCGGCACCAGCCGCAGCTTGGTAAAGTTCAGATAGCCCACCGGGCAGACCGGATCGGCCGAGCTGATCACCGTCTGCACGTCGTCCACCACGATCCGGCTGCGGAACAGCGGACAGTCGAGCGTGAACGTCTCGTACTCGCCGCCCTCGCCGCACACGTTCAGCCCATACTTGTCGCGCATCACCAGCAGGTGCGGTTGCATCTCCTTGAGCGATTTGCCGAGGTGCCGGTCCGGCATCAGCCCCAGTGCCGCCACCTTGATGATGATGGCGTGCACCTGACAGTCGATCATCTCCTGCAGCAGCTCCGTCTGGTCCCGGCGCCACAGATACGCTAGCGAGATTAGGTTCAGCCGCGTGCAGCTGCAAAAAAAAGGTGCACAATGTTGCAATTTGTAGATTGTGTGCGTTGGCTATTGTGTGTGTGTGGCTTAGCGAATTTACTTCCTGTTATCGCCTAGGTACCGGTCTGTACTCCGTCACTTGTAACAAACATGTAATACTTTCGTACTTCCTTTATACAGCATAATAGTTTAAAAACGGGAAGGATTTGATAGAAAAAAAAATAATTTAATTCCTCCAGCTTTCTACGGTCTTGATCCGCCATTAATCATAGTAGACCGAGAAAAAATATATTATAGAAATCAGTTCTCAAATATACTGCACTGAACATTAGATAGCCTTTAGTTGTTGTTAAATTTTGTATAATTTTTTAAACCCCTTTAGAGCGTGCATTTGTGAGAATACGGTGCTGATTTTCCTGCTCTTGCTTGAAACAAATGCACGCACCATTGCGGTGTGTCACAACAATGTAAAACACGTGTAAATCGTTCGTGACGTGCGCGGCGACGTGAAAGCGTACAAACATGGTACCCGGCGATAAGATAGTGCAAATCCAAACACATTCCTCCGGTGGCAGCACCGCGCCACTTACACATTCTCCACCCGGACGCGCTGATAGTCGGACAGGATGGCACCGACGGCGACGGCTTCGACGCGCTGCTCCCGCTGCACCTCCGCCAGCAGCCCGTACAGGTCCTCCACCTCGTCGTCTTCGGTCGGTTCGTAGTTGCCCTTGGTGTTGATCGAGTGACCGCGGGTCATGCGCCGGTACAGTGGCAGCTCCATCGCCTGGGCGAGCTTCTCGATGCCCTGGTGGCCCACCGTCTGGTACATGTAGCTGTCGAGCTCGTCCCGGTCCTTCGGGTGGAGGTTGGCGAGCGCCACCAGCTCGTGGCCCTCGGCCACCACCTGCATCATGTTGTACGTGCTGTCCTTCCCGCCGCTCACCAGCGCCACCACACGCATTTTCCGATCGCCCCGCGATGCCGCTCCCGTTGCCATCGTGCCGGCTTTTGCCCCGCCTGGGATTAGCTGCTGCCCGTTTTCGGCAACGGCAGCATGTGGGAAGACGGCCGGTGTGTGTGTTCCGTCACGTTCCAGCTGGAGCGAATCGATCGGGAACGTGCGATGGATGGCTTCCGGAAACGTGAATTCGCTAAGGTTCACACCCCGCGTCGTCGCCTACTATTTACACCAGCCAGACAGCAGCAACAGCTGTTCCGTGGGCAACAGTGTTGCGAAGCGATGACGGTGTTTATCTTACACTCCTCGCCACCACCGCCACCGCCACCACCACCACCACTACACGGTTCAGCGCGCAGGTGATGCGACTGTCAAAAATCGAACCAATCGAAAAGCGGCGCCGCCGCCACTACTCGCCGTCGCCGCCGATGTCCTCGACGAAAAGAAGAATGGCTGGCTGTGCGTACTTTGATGGATGGGTTTTAATATCGGCTCGGCTCGGACGCACTCTAGGAACACTTCACTGTGGACACACACACACACGCACACGGCCGGCACAGCTGGTCACCGGATCGGGAAAGCCATTGTACGACACACGAGGGGAAAAAAACGGTTGGCGCGAAACCACAAACGACGTTTCCCCGGGACCTGAGAGACCAGTGGTTTTGCGACGGCGACGACGACCTTCACACGTTCCCTTCGGACGGACGGATTGGATTAGAGAGATGATACTGCTGCTGCTGCTGCTAGACCGACCAAAGACACTTTGTCTCGCGTTTGTTTTCTTTTCTTTTTTTATTATACACCTCGGACAGAGAGACGGACGGACACGCGTTATCAAATGGACGTTCGAGCGAGCGCACTCATTAACTCTTCCACGGGGCCAATTTTGCCCTTTTGCGTGGGCCGCCGCTTTTATCACCACCGCACACGGTGTGCTGCTGCTGCTGCTGACGATCGTATCCTTTTACGATCGCTTCGTCTCGCTCCCGCACGTGACTTTTGCTATCTCAGAGGCACAATCGCTCGGACACTGACTGCTGCTGCTTTACCATCGCCAAGTCAAACACACACACACACACACTTGCTACTCTATTGTCACCGCACAGATGTTAGCCAGCCAGAGCGCACACCACACACACACACACTTTTCCGAACAGCATTCCTACCGCATGGTCGGGGTGATTTTCGGTGCACTTCAAGGATTTGGAGTGTTTTATGAAATTGAGCAAACGACGACGTTCCCCAGCACGGTGCACCTTCAAGGAAGATCTCCGACGAATATCGTCTGACCGGGAGATAGGAGCGGGAGACAGTGGCACTATCAATCAAATCACAACAATTCCACCACAGCCAGTCATAATCAACATCGCGGCGTGCTCGTCTCGGTCGGTATCGGTATTCGGTCTTCGCCCACGATTTTTTCCTTCCTTTTTTGTCTCCTGGCGGTTGTTGCGCACTTTTCACTGTTCCCCGCTCTCTCTCCTCTTTCTTCGTTGCTGGTTACGAAGTTCAACAAACGGGGGCCACTTGCGCTGAGGTGCCGGTCGGAGAAGGTGTCAAAGAGATTGGGATTTTTCTTCTAAAAAATAAACCAAATTTTGACGTTTGGGTTCGCTCGTGCACGGAGCCTTATTTATAAAAATGTTTGCTCTTGACCGAATGCAAACGGTAGTTCTAAAAGTCATGTTTCGTCTTTAATATTTCAGCCATATTAATCCATCTCCTAACATCTATGTAGTCCTAACACCTTGTCTATAATAATCCCAGTGACAATTACGATGCCGTTCTGCACGATGATCCAGCCTGGCTGTCAACAGTCGACGCCAGTCCGACAGGCGCTGTCAAAATTCCTCCACGAAAAAAAGTTGGTTGGGTAACATTCGAGCGGAAAGTGCATTACGCTCGTCGTCACCACGGCGAAGAAGAAGTAAGTTCGCGAGCGAACGTTTTAGGCGACTCCAACACATCGCGTTTTTTGTTCGCGGGTGTGCCCGTGTTTTCACTCCGGAAGGGACAAGCCTGGTTCGTGTTGCAGCGACACTAGGTAAAATCCACACGCCCGAAGGTGAAATTATTCGCCATCAAGTAAAAAACAACTCACTCCAAGCAGCGAAAAGGAAACATCGGAGTGTGAATGCGCGCGCGTGTGTTTGTGCCCCGTGTGCCGATCGCATGATTTACGAGTGTGTGAGTGTGTGCTTACGTGCGGTTGAATGTGGTAAGCAACGCATCTGTGTGCGTGTGTGTGTATTTTTACTTTCCTCTCGCACGCATTCGACATCGTTCGGGCAAAAAAAGAGAAAAAATGAAATAGAAAGGAAGTAATTTGCTGAGCGCAACGAAACACACGGCGACACGCACACATGCCCTCACGACGAGCCACGACGATTGCGTGCGCGTGTGTGTGTGTGTTCGTGCAGGTGCATGAGATGGATTTTGATGTGAATCGTTTCACGGCGCTGCGCCGCTGTCTCACATCGTAGGACACATCAGTCTTCAGCAGGCAGTTGGTTATGGCTTTTGGATTTCTTCGCCATAGCCACTATTGCGCGAGTGCGTAAAGTCCGCGCCCGTAGCACGAGATTCGTTCGAGCAACGAAAGGCGTGACATTCGAGTGTTATTAGGTTCGTCGCCATTGTGTGCCTGCGCTCCGTATTTATTCCGTGTGGTTGTGTTGGAATGATCTGAAATCGAGGTTTTTTTTATTGATTACGTCTCCTTCACCGTGTACCCTTCGGGCTTTGTGGGTGTCCAACGCATTCACTCGAGTAGTGTGCTCCAACAGTCTGTTTCCGCTCGCATTGTGACGTACCTAAACGAAGCCATCGCGCCCTGCGTGCATAATGCATCAAACATAGGACAAACACCATCTCGGATCGATTTCCATTGACGTCAGGTTCAGATTGGCAAATTGATAATTGTGTGCGTTATTGGCGAGATCGATTCGTAAGCCAACCTATGCCGGAGAAAAATCAGCATCCATCGTGTATGGTCATATGTGTGTGTGTTGTCTATGCATGGAGTATCGAAGAAAATTTCGTAGCACCAGCAGCAGGCGAATCGAATTCCTTCTTCTTGGTTACCGACGCAAAAAGAGAGCGCGCCTATTATGTGCCACCAAGGCAGTGTATGTGTGTGTGTGTGTATGCGCGTACGCGTCTGTGTATTGGTGCATTTTATGAAGAAAGGCTGAAAAGCTAACGGAATCAGCGCGCGTTGTGTGTTGTGTGCTGCAAGAAGCAATGTATGAAACACAGGAAGTTGATCTTAATGTATCCAGCCAGCGGTACGGGCTGTATGTGTGGCAGATGTTTGTGTGCATTGAAAATATGTTGGAGTTTTCCTGCTATGACACCACGCACTCGCATGCGAAATTTTTGTTCGCTAAAGCATCCCGCAAGTGGTGGCACCTTTTTACGTTCACCTCAGCTCATCCTCAGTGAGCAGCAAGCGCGCGCGGGTGTGTGTCTGTACGAGAGTGAGAAATAGGTAGAGAGTATGTAGAAAAAGAAGCCAGAGAAGGGAAAAGTGCGTGGAAAATCGTATCCTCAATAAACACGCACACGAACGGTTGCTGCTTAACCACCACCACAGAGAGAAACCGAGACGGAAAGAGAGCGCACGAGTGCAGCGTGAAAATGGTTGTGAGATTGTTTCCTCCATTCACTCACCTCCGTGGTGAGCTGATGAGACGTGGTGGCCCTGAGTGAGCGGTGAACCGAGTGTGTGTGTGCATCATCCAAACACACAGAAGCGGAGCGGTGTGATCTTGGGGTTTCGTTTTTTTTCTCTCTTCTGCATCTCAACAGCCACCACATACACATGCAGCCAAATGACAACACACGCGCATAAACTGCATTTGAATCGCACCACGGGAAAGCAATGACCTGATGGCCGTTGGCGATGATTTTTCAACCGCA
Source organism: Anopheles koliensis (assembly GCA_000956275.1). Lineage (NCBI taxonomy): Eukaryota > Metazoa > Arthropoda > Insecta > Diptera > Culicidae > Anopheles > Anopheles koliensis. Next base: position 1,412 of record JXXB01029260.1, on the reverse strand, counting down.
TCTCTAGACGCATCCACGCACGTCACCGTGTCGAGCGATGGGCTTGTGGACATATGTTTTATTTTTATTTTTCCTTTTTCCTCATTGTGAAATGCATTTCTTGGTAGTCGGTCGATAATAAGCCTAGAATATGCAGAGCACCCTTAATCGGGTAAAAAATAATAGTTGCTTTTTAGATGAATGTTACTACCTTTTAACCTTCATTTTTCCTCTAACTCGCAATGTCGCTATGTTTATGTATGTATGTGTGCGTGATTGTAGTGAAGCTCCATATGACAGATCGATGAACCGCGATCGACAATCGGTTAGTGTTCGCGTGATACGGGCTCGAAAGAATCATTAATTTCGCAATAGTGAGACTTCACTGAATCACCCCATCATGATGTTTTCCCCATTCGTCTGCAGGCGCTGCGTTTAGGTAGATTCATTCCTTCCGGTGTGCGTACGTGTGTGTGTGTTTTTGTGATCAGTTGTCGGCCGTCATAGTGTGTCAAACCGTGCTGCTGAGCGCAGTGTGTTGGAAAACGACGTTTATTCCAGTCATTATCCCCGGATCGCTTCCGGCCCCGGGCTCAAAGTGGTCGACTCCTTTGTGGGCGACTTTCAGGCGACTCAGGTTTGAGTTGATATCGCTGGTGTTGGTGGTGGTGCGTGCTGCTACCAGCCTGGCCTGGGTGGTGAAGAACTGGTGGTGAGCTACCTGAACTCCAGCAGCGAGGAGCTACACCCGTCACGCTGGACACCGAAATGATGAAAATGGATACGGATAAAATTATGGACGATGGGATCAGCAATTCACAGGTAGGTTTTTCATACGTTACCATACGGAAACAATAGTTCTGCACAAGTTTGGGCTCGTGAAAACAACGAGTTGATGTTTATATACACTTTTTAATGATTCGATTGTTAAGTTTCTCGTGAGCAGTTATTTACTAATATTGCTTGAAAGGTTGCCAATCATTACTTTATCATTCTTTAATGTGAGAAGCAGGCTATAGGGACAGTAAAGAATTCTGTTGGGTTCGCATAAAATAATCTACCAAAATGAGCCAATTGGCCGTTTTGAGATCCCCTCTGACAGAGAAAGGGAGAGAAAAAATCACGTTGATGTGTAAAACATCATTCTATTTTTTTTAAATTGATTCCAAAGTAGCGAATTGCAGCCTTTATAAATTTTATTTTATTTGATCGCTAGACTCAATAAAAGTGTTTTCAAACAAGCAAGGCCTGCCATACGAGTCGGTCTGTCGGGTCAATACATGTTTCTTCATGTTTTTTCAAAGCGGGATGGAAAAGATTCAAGCCACTAATCCTCGCAATTATGGTTGTATTTGGATAAAATCAACAAATCGTTGGTGGAATATTTGTAAAACATGTTTCTTTTTTTTATTTTTTTAAGTTACACATATAAA
>JXXB01029221.1:0-16303 GCA_000956275.1 Anopheles koliensis | reverse complement strand
AGGGTAGTGTTCTTCTGCGAGTGTATGTGAGTTTTCTCTCGCTCTCTCTCTCCCTCTCTCTTTCTCACTTCACACACCACTCTCTGTGTGTTTTTGAACGAGTCGGTTTCTTCAATCGTCCGGCTTTTCAATCGATCCCGAGCTGGCACGACTCAGTGTTTAGATGGTTGTTTTACTTTTCATTCAATTTAGATTCCAGAACCGGATCGGCACTCGCCACTTGGCGATGTACGCGGGGCCGCCAGGACCGGGTGCGGGGAAAGGCCACGATGCAGCAGGTTTAACGTTGTGTTACAATGTACGCGCCACGATAAATGTCAGATGCAACAAGTTACAACAATTGTGTAAAAAGCATATTATTAAGGGGAGGACGGCGCGCGATGTGGATGAAAGTAATGAGTTAATTTCCCACCCCTCCCAACTGACCGGCGGGCACCCTTACAGGGCAGTTCGGGCCTGTCGTGCACCGTTGAGTGGTCCCCGGCAGAAGGCCGCATTACTCAACCCTCACAAATCAATAGAATCAATCAAGAATGCCTAATTATAACGTGACAAACTGGATTATCGAACGGACCGGGGCCGGTGTGCTACTGCCGCGATCGAACGATCGGCAAAAGGTCAATTAAGCCGTACGTACCGCGTGCCACAAATGATGGTTCTGCGTAAATTGGAATTTAATTTTATTAGCCCGTTGTTCAAATTTTCATAACAAAACAATGCTGACTCGCGTCCGCCGCTTCGTGGAATGTTGATCGATTGCGGGCGTGACATGTTGTAATGTTGTGCCTTCTGTTGTTTTTTTTTCGATCCCTCTCAAACGAGCATGAGCTCAGATCGAGTTCTGATAAATAATGCTGATTTTAATAGTCACTTACCGAGCGCTGATTGATCCTAATCGCTTCTTTCGTGCGTGTCTGATGGCGATAAAGTATGCCTCATTCGGTAACTCACATCTAATGTCGACCGCAAGTGACATGTGTCCTTCGAATTTGCATAATATTCCCCAAGAAATGCGCACACCGTGAACGCTTCCAAAGCGAGCCGCCAGCACTTCGAATGTCCGGTTTGCCAAAAATTTGCGTCCTCGAAAAACAAAAGTGTCCCCAGGCCCGTAACCGTGCAAATGCGTCACGGCATGCAGCGGGACCCAGTTAAGACAAAGTCATCAATCGTCTAACGAGCTCTTGATCGATAGAATTTGCCAATTTTCTTCGATCAGCTCGTTCAAACTAACATGCGCGTGCGTGTTTGCTGTTGTGCAAGCGACGCAGTTTTGTCCCCATTCGCATTCGCTTGGAGTCGCCCTCGAGTGGCCGTGCACGAATTGACTAACTGACTGACTGACTGACTGACAGACCGATCGTCCGAGATCGATCGAGCACCGACACCACGGTCAAAGCGATCATTTCTGCGCATTCCTCCGCCAGGCGAGACAGTTTTGCCAAATCACTAGATTAATGATGGCAAAACTGTTTTCACCAATTGAATTCGCCCCGAAAAAACCGATCCGGTACGAAATGTCAAAGACAGCCGTGGTGAGGCAGTGGCGGTGTCGCGTCTCGCGGTACAATGGGTTCCTTTCTGCTGCCGCCGCCTGGTCGCTAATCCGCTCGGTCAGCTCCGGTTCCGCGCGAGTATTTGTCTAGTTCCACCTCCAAACCGGCGTGTGACAACAAGCAGCGTGAACACAACTCGAAACATACGCAAAAACATCAAGATCTGGACCGGGCCGATTGGAGGCCAGTCAAGTAGTCCTGCGTGCATGCGTGGCTTGCGTGCCTCCGCATCGGACGCAAAGGGGACGCCAAAGTCCTCGTGGCGAAACTCGAGATTGATAGTCATCAATCTCGGGCCCCCGGGAGCTCTCTAACGGTTCGGGTCTATCCGAGTGTCCGCACGAGGAGAGCAGAGCGTGGAGACACAAATCTGATCTGATGCTTGCCCGGCGACGCAACAACCAGCATGCGGACAACGTTTGCCTTCGAAACCGTCCGTCCGTCCTCGAGTTGCATCACGATCAAAGTCGTCCTCCTCAACGGCATCAACGTTGCCATTCATTATGTCGGACGCACTACTGCCTCCGGTAGTCTGCGGCGCAAAGGGATCGCACGCATGCCCCCCGCACACCACAGCCTCTTGTTAGTGTGGACGCATGTGTATGTATGTTTTTTTTTTTTGTTTAGTTTTTCGGGAGCCCTCATTTTCGTCTCTTTTCTCACCCCCTGAAGGCTTTTCCATTTCCGACAGCAGAACAAGGGCGAGAAAGTTTTTTTTTGGTCGCTCCTCTACTGCTCAGCTACCCGTGGATCCATTCGGGGTTCGATTTTTATACACCAGAAGCGTTTGTGTGTGAGAGAGTGTGGTGGCGGCTTCGACAAGACAAAACCGCGCGGTCACATCAAACGGACGCGATGGCGTGCGAGATGCGCCGTGCGGTACAAGAAGAAGGGGCGCAAAAAAAAAACTCCAGTAATAAAAGCTACCACACAAACACTAAAGGTCTCGGACTCGATTTCGCTCTCAATTTGTGCTCCATTGTGCGGTGGAGGTGATGCCCTCTGAGATTTGATCCACAAATGGAATCCCGTCCGCTCCCGAAGTGTTTTGTCGCCCGAAGGTGTCGGAGAAGGCCGCCCCTGCGGTCGGTTCGGACACAATGGATTAATTATGATGCTAATTCGTGGTGAATTCGAGCTGCGCTGCCAGCGAGCGCGAACAAGGAGGAGCTCAAGTGCAGTGCGCCTGTGTGCGCGTGCTCGCTTTTTTCCGAACATCTTGACGGTAGCTCCACCAGACACCAACGCCGCCGCCGAGATCCGCCTATTCAATTTTGACAGCTTCACGACACCGTCTCACACCGACACCGAACATGCTGACTGTGCTTTCGCTTTCGGCACTGTGTCAACCGTGCGAGTCTCGCGCTCTGCTGTCTTCACTATCTGTCATTTGCTACTGCCCCTGTATCGGTGTACGTGCAAGTTACTTACCGGCAGCCTCCGTTTGGCGTTACGGTGGCGATGGAAAAGTAGGCGGACTGTTGACTCGACGCGAACGGTTTTTGCAAGGAGTGGGACTTCGGGTCGGGGTTTGCACAGTCCTTTACCGTTGTCACGGGTTCGCACACCACACATTTGCTCCACATTGCGTAATGCACTTTGGCACTCGGGCTTCGATTACGTTCGTGACGCTCGGTGGACGGTGCGCCATTTTTAACCACTTTCAGCTTCATAATCCGAACGGAGAAACTCTCCTGATAACAGCCGAGCAACAGCGATACCGAGTGCGTCGTACGTCCGTTTCGTAGCTTCCAATCAGCGCTGGAAGGGAGATAATTTTCAATTAAAATGTAAATTAAATATCCACACTTCGATAGATCGACCAGCAGACCGTGCTAACTGTGTTGCTGGAAAGGATAATTTCCGCTCATTTTCATCACCTCCTTTGTCGGCCAAAGGCGGCATATTCTGCGCACTGTAAAATCACTTTGCGAGCGATAGAATCAAAGAAGATATCAACGATTAAATCGATTATGACACCAGCTCGATTGCTCGATATCGTTCGTCGTGCAGTCGAGCGAAGTGACTTCTGCACACTTCTGTCGCTGACCACAATAAAGCCAACCTGGTCTGGTGGCTAACGAAGGCAACGATGAAACCTCCAACAGCGCATACGACGCCATGCATGACAAATGCCAACCAATCGAGTCTGACCCATAGCCTGACTCTCAGTCCGCCTCTTTGCACATCGCCGGTGGGCAAAAGACACACTCCTTAAACTCCTTGGGCACGAGTACATCAACACCGTAGCAAACCGTAACTAATCCGAGCGCGTTTTTTTTTTTTGCGAACCCTACAGCCCTGTCCGTTGTCCTGCCTTCGGTATGCAAATCTTCACCTCCCCATGCCGCCCTCGGATGGATGAGTGGTCGGAATGGTGTATGGAGGCAGCAAGAAAAGCGATCTCACAAGCATGTGCTCCAAGAGTCACCGACGGAGCAGCGCAGTACATAAATTACGACGCTTCGCTAAGTGACAATAATTGATTTCAAACATTTACACGGATCAACCTGGCCGATCCGAGCTCGATCCAAGCGCGATCCAGGCTGAACCGCGCAAGATTAATGGCAGTTGAATGAGTCGGCGGTGCGGCCACCGCCGCTGGCCCGAGAGCTGATTCAGGGTTTGGTTGGTCAGTAGACAGTTGGGACAATTGCCGGGATTGACAGCCGCTAGGTGGCCTCTAGCTACTCGCACGGATCCGTTCCAAGGTCCTTGGTAAACCGATGTCACAGTTCAAACACCTGTTGCAGATCCTTTAGTGCGCTCGTCGGTATCGAATCGATTGCAACCATAAAGACGACAATCAATTACGTCGATACGGACGTCTGGCATGAAATGAAGAAGCCCGATCGGTTAGGAGTTTCCTTTTGATGTTGCCTAATGGGAATTTAATTCTTTTCCATGCTTGATCGATCACACGTGCTATCGAGCGAACGCTTTTATTTCAAATTAGCGTTAGCTGAAACTTTGTTTTCCCATTAATGCCTTCATTTGTAAAACAGCACGTTCCTGGCACATGGCGGCTAATTGTTCGTTTAATTCACGTTCACCCAACACAGGCCCGGTCGTTTGAAAGCGAATCAAGCGGCAGTTACAAACAAACATACGGCAAACATCTCACCCTATCCGGGTGCTTCCGGTGTTGTACCGACAAATGGAAGCGAATTTTTCACGCTTCGCAATAACACTTGCACAAATATCGCAAATGTGTTAACTCATGGTTTAACTTGCATGATCGCCTGGCCCGGCTCTGTGCGCGGTACGTGTTCCGTTCTGCACAACTTTAATGAACCGACAGGACTTGTGTGAGTGCTTGTGTGTTTTTCGTTTTTACCCGACGCCCGGCAATTTTCTCCCACATTTGTAACGCTTCTCGGCGCAGCGTAATGAATGGTGGTATTAAAGCTCCATTAATTCCAATTTCTCTTATTTTTTCGGAATCATTTTGCTTTTGTTTCGTGTTTAAACTGAAACCGACGAACAGGGCCAGTGTGGAACACAATACGTACGGGTTCGTTCCCTCGGGCTAATCGATGTTAAAGGTCACGGTGAGTGTGGTTGTGTTTTGTCTGCGTGATTTTTTTTCCACAATACAAATGACTTGCATATGATTCACGCCGAAAGCATAAAACCACTGACCGAATATAAAATGTCAAAGTCATGCCGTGAAACCTATTGTAACAGACGGAAGGAAAACGTGTGAATATGATCATTAAATGTGATGATTGCACTACTGAAATCAAAAAGTCTTTTAAAACGTACCATTGTCACTATCCAAATGTTTACAAACGTTAAAATACTTCTTTCCAACCAGACAAAGGATCATCAAACGTGTATATTATTAAATATTAAATTAAAATTGTTCCATTTTACTGGAACTACCCATTTTGTTCATGAAAACATTAAGGTGCAATTACGGTCATGTTTTACCCGCACTTAATGGTTCCCCTACACCATCAATTTATTTTTCACTCTTCGGTTCACTCAATATAGTTCAACAGCTATTGAAATGGTTTAATTGCGTGTAATGCCTGCTCCATGTAGGATGCTTTCTTTTGGAATTTTCGTAAGAAAATAAAAACACAAACAGGAGCATTTTCTTCGACATTATCCTTTCACTAAAGGTAACGCTGGTACAGTATTCTAAAAAAGGTTTCTTCGGATTTCGAAAGTGCTGCAATTATGCATCCATTTTCATATTTCATATCCATCATAAGCTCTTTGGCGGGTAAATTAGCCTGTTAACACCTTCGACTTCGACCGAACCGAAACGCAGCAAATCACCGTACCCGAAAAGGACATCGACGGTGCGATAATTGGTTTGCAAAACCTATTTAAACGATACCGTGAGCGCAAACGCGCTTGGTTGCACGTACTTATAGCACTCGTTTAGCACCTCCCAAGTGCCAAAAGTGCATTTCTGCGCAGGTGATGGCGATGATGATGTGTTTTCATTTTGTTTTTTGTTTTCCACACCGCGCACGGATCGTGGAAATTGCACTCCGAAAAATCAATTAACACACGTGATAAATTGAATCCGCACCGGACTGACACAACGAGGGCAATGGCAATAGGTGTATCGGCGCAATGAACATTTATCATTGCAAACGATTTTGAAATTATTGTCTAATTAGTTTCCATCCTAGTGTCGGAGGGCCTTCGACGGTAAATCGATGCCACACGGGAGCCGCGGCCGATCATTTCGTTTCGTGATCTTCACCCAGCGCGGCACGAGAAATCCCCGATCCGATTTTCCAGCCACCCCTTATGACGCCGGTGACTAATGAGCAGCAGCGAAGAAAAATGGCACTGGAAATCGGACCGAATACGGCCCGCCACCACGCGCGCCCCAGCAAGCGCAAAAGCTGAGGCGTGGTACCATAGATTTCAACGGGTTTTACCAGATCGAGATCATTCGTCCAGCGCAACCGACCAATGACTACTTGTCGGTTGGGACCGGACATTCCAATTCGGCGGCTACCTACTCCGGCGACATGGCCCCATCGCACTATCTCAAGGGTTTGTCCGCAAACGCACAACCACACTCAGATAGAAAAAAAAAATAAAGTGGACCGTGTCGATTTATTTGCCAGCCCAACGGCTCGAAACTCGAGCCAATCGGTCGGGGCACGAAAGGGACACCGCGCACATCACACTGTGGTGAATGATGAAAGAAGTACATTTATTTCGTAATCACGATTTCAAATTGCAAACCATGCATCATGAGCCCGCTGCAAATGTAAGGCCCGCTCCCGTGCCACTCCGGTCGACGGTGCGAACCGAACTCACCAACGTGCGTGCGTGTCAAAGGCTAAAAGAGTCCTTCCAGAAGTGCCACATTGGCCGTTGTTTTCTATCCCGCAGTGCACTAAGCACTTAATGGCCCGGTGATGACTCGAGATCTGCTCTCGTCAATGCACGACACATCGTCGCGACTTCGGCGGGAGGAAGAGCTCGAAGCAACAGGAGACAACACGGCATATGCATGCGCAGGGAAAGATGATCTTAAGCCGCGAATTACGACGATCATCGTTGGTCAGGCTTGAGACAGCCTGAGGACGGCACAGGTTGTAAGCAAGCGGGCGCCCGATGGGCATAATCCCATATTCGGACTAAAACACACGATGGCGATGGCTCATCGCGACGCTGCGCTGCTTTTGAGCTACTAGACACGGCGCAACATAGTTGAGCCCGTTGTTGGACATTCAGGTCAGCTTAAGTGGACGCGTTCGTAGCGCCAAACAAACGAACGAAACAACGCGTCCCATTCACACACGGAGAACGAGCGTTCTGTCCCGTCCACTACCCGTGGAAAAGTAGTCGCCCGAGGGCGTCGGTGAGCGTCGACTTGGCGAAATATTCCGATAATCTTGTGCTTTGATCTTCTCGCGATGAGAGAGCGCATGGATGTACGTACAAGCGTGTGTGTGTGTGCATGTAAATATTTGCACGAACTTTCCGCATTGGCGCATTTTCACACGCGTACACGCTGCAGGCGGCGAAATGAAGATGAAGATCGTTGGGACGGGAAACCTGAAAACCTGTAGTGCACTTGATCATCAGCGGCGATCAATCTTGCGAGGATGAGATCGTGCCGTTGTAAAGCCATCCCCCTACCGCTAGATCGTGTGCAAGTGGCGTACTTTCGATGTCGGACTTTCCCCTCCCGCAGACGAAGAAAGAGGCTGATGCACATTCCATTATTGGCGAACGCGTTCGTTTTGCAACAGCGGAACTGCGGAACTTATCGAACCCCACCACGCTCTTTTGCATATATGACGAACATCGCGCGCACACACACACATACACGCATGGGAGCGAGTAAATTAGAATCAATCAAAGTGTGCGCGCGCCGGCGATGGTGGGTAAATCTGGACATCGCCACGCCAACTGTGATTCGTCACAGTCGTGCCAGTCCGGAGATTGGGTAAAATTGAAGATGAAACCCGTATGAAGGCGCCTGGGAAATGCCCTTCCACCGCAAGAGTTCAGTGGTCATAAATTCTTATGGACTCGCCGGAGAGATGCGTCACGTCCGCTGGAGGTCTCAACCATACGGTACCACGCTGGTACCCCAAACGGACAAAGAATGCATTGACCAACCGACCAACCGCTAAGTGCACCGTGTGAACCCTTCTCTCGCTCGGCTCGCGGTGGGTCAAGCAATCGGAATGGAGTCTTACGCAAAAACACAAAAAAGACGACGACTCCAACCAGGCCCTGAATCCATTCCGGCGTGTGCAGTGGGTCAGAAATTGTAACTAAGATTGACACCAACCGGCGTGCGGAGAGGGAGAGAGAGAGTGAGGGGAAGAGGAAAGAGGATTCCCAAAACTCTGCGCCAAGACTAATTTGGAGTCATCTTACATGAGTTCATCCGTCCGGCATCTTCCGAGCCGCGTGGTGTGGTGCATTTTTGTTTTGTCCTTTGTGCGGTTGTGGTCATGTTGTGGCCCGCTCCAGGATTCCAGGATTTTGCACGCTTGATTGCATCCCACTGGTCCCTAGGGTCGGTAACAAGACGCCCCCAGTGTTAAAACATGTGTCCTGCCAACGAAGCGTATCTGATGCACGAGAGTACGTCACTCACACTCGCAGGATAACACGAGCAAAAACGGTTTTTGTTTCTTCTCGGCTGCTCGGCTAAATATGCACATGACACTGACAAAATTTTGGTGACTGATCACTCCGTCCACTCGCAGTGATATTGGATTACCCGAGCCGTGGCCGTGGAGGGTTCGCAACATCTCGAACATGCACCAGCACTTGTCACACTCATTTTGAGCTCCATTTTGATTTTAGCCTGTGCGTCAGACCTCCAGAAAGCTCCTCTAGTCGGCGAAATGCGACCAGACGTGCGTTGGCCGGTGTGAACTCACTTGTTCGCTGTTCGATCCGATCACCGAACATGTGAAGCGTGAAATTTTCATACAACCAAGTAATTAACTCACTGTCCATTAACACACTCTGCGCACTCTGCCATTGCAGATGGTTGTTGCAACATTGTTTGCGAACGTGCGCAGGTTGAGAACAATTTTCCAAGACCCAAAACAGAAGTGTTCGTGCAGACGCGACTCAACTGTGGTTTTGCTATCGGTAAGAGGTCACTGCGCTGCGGTCAAACCCAATGGCAACGAGATCCTGGATCATGTGCCATGCCTTAACCACAGCGTCAGAGACGCAGGCTAATAAATTCACCTGCCGACTCTGGCCGATCGAGCCAGCAAGCGAACTGCAGACTCTCATGACTCATGCAATATTTATAACCTCAACAACCACAGCCTGCTTTGCATAAACCGCGCACCAACGCACTACTCCCGGCGAGCTGCTACTCGATAATCGCCACCACAACTCGTTCGCCCGTGGTCACTGCACCTTATCGACGGCCGGCCGGCACACCAGCCTTCCCCGCACGGTCCGAGGGTGGAAATCGGATGCCCGACTTGGGCAGAAGCCCAAACCCGAGTCAAACATATGTAAATACCAGCGCTTTGCGTGCAATCTTTTGTGTTGCGAACTTGCCCGATCATCATCTCTGGCCCTGCGTTCGCTAGGCGCTCCTGGAGGGACAACCAGGGTGTAATTGGACAACCGACCATCGGTAGACGATGAATTTTGACCAAACCCAGGGTTCCAACCAGGGTTAGCAATTCCATCGGCAGTTTGGGTGCAGTTCGAGCGCGGCTCGACTCGAATGTTTTCACAGAAATACCACAGCGGACCCTGCCGAGTGCTGCTGCATGTGCGGTGCATTTTTCATTCAAACGGCGCGGCGGCTGCACCAAATATGGCACCACTAATAGCGACAACGCGCGGGAGCGGTACCGCAGGGCCGCAAACTCGACCTGCTCGCGATCGTAGAAAATCATTTTGCCCAGGCGCACAGACGCCAACACACACACGAAAAAAAAACCGTCAAATAAAACGTAGTCGAGCGTCCCAAATCGAGCAGCGACGAAAAATTATGCAAGTCTCCTTCACGCCTAGAGCACTAGAAGGAACCCCGCTGCCGGGTCGGGAGAAAGAATTTCATGGCAAATTCCAGCGCGTTTGCATACAATCGGGCACGCCACCACCTCCGCCAGTCACCGCGGTAACAATCATAATTATAATGGTTTGTGAAGTCATTAAATAAATTAACTGTTTTTCCTCGTTTCGTCTTTACCCAACCCCTTCAGCGCTGGCGACGATAAAAGGAAGTCGGAGACCTTACACTCCTTGTTCGGAGCACCTGGGAGCGGGCGGTTTTCAAGTGGCAGCTCCGTGTGCATACCGCATCCGTGATCTCATCCAAGTGCCATTTATTTCTAGCACCACCACTACTACTACCGCTCACAAAAACTGCTCGCCAATCTGTTTACGTCGCTCGAACAGCCTCGGGGAGTATCGCAAAGTCTAATCGCAATGCCTGTGCGAAGTTTGCGTGCCACCGTAAACGTTACGAGTCTAATAAAATACGCTCTTAAATTAAAAATATTTTAAGAGTTCGCTTTTGCATTCCGTTTCCAACACTTCTTCAAACCCCCAACTATTTTTCCCCCAACTTCCTGCAATCACTCCACCGACGACAAATTCTCCGGACATCCTTTAACCCGTGTCCCCAATACCCCTGCAGGGCATACTTTGACACGAGAAACGTTCGACGGTCCCACCAGGGCATCACCTCCAGCCATCTTGGCGTCCTACCAAGACCAAGACGAAACCAATGTCTTCCGGCGTACGGTATCGCGGAAGTGTCTCCGCTTGAAACTGCTCCAGATTTTCGAGCAACCAACGCTCATGAATAATGCAAATATCGAACGCCCCGAGGTCCGGCACCGATCCGGTGGACCGCGTGATGGCCGCGAAAATCGTTCCTCTTGCCACGGGGATGATTCATCGCGAAGCGCCCAAGGGTAGGCGAACGTTTTGGCCAAGAGCAAAATGCCAATCGCGATAAGCGCGATAGCTTCGCTTGGGGCACTTTCGTTCCACCGGCCCAGACACACCTGACTCCTTTTAGGAGTCACACGATACACCCCGTTTTGGAAGCTTGAAAGCTTGATTGTTTTCCGTTTCGTGTGCGGTTCATAAAGCCGGCGGAAAAGAAGTCCCGAGCGAAGAGAATCGTAAACCAACGACACCGGGCGCAACGGCTTCATAATGACACATGCCGATTATGATGTATTCATTGCGCATAAAGCCACACAAACACTCATGCACACACACGGTGCTCCTACACGCACATTAGGAGGCAATTTCTATTGATGATAAAATCACGATTTATGATTATTTGTTTCCTCGATAGCAGACGAGAGCGCGCGCGCGCTACGAGAACGTATTCAATAAAGGCACGCGATTAGGCATCGACGAGCAGGACGAGCCACGATTTTCCAATCGCTTTTTCCCCCAATGGCAAGGTGTCTTATGGGCGATTCAACCATTCGCCACCATTGTTGGTCGTCCATGCACGCTGCACCTTGGACAACACAGGCAGCAGCAAGCTGGCCTCCCTGTGATAATGCTGGGGTAATTTGATGTTAAATTGTTTTATCATTTTTCATTTCACCCGCCTGTCAATGATAAAACAAGTCCCCGACCCGTCGATGAGTCGATGAGTTTTGCCGCAGCAGCAGCGATATTTCTGCAAGTGATGCGAAGGGAATGGGAGAAAATTATGGCTCTCGTGTAGGGAGAGGAAAAACAGCATGCGCATGCACAATTGATTTCCATCGGGCTGGGACTGGCTCTTCGGAACTCTTCCCTAATGACATTTATTTTCGCGACGACCCGCTATCGAAGTTGCAACGAACGACCGGTATCGTTCCCGTTTCAGCAATCGATGCCGAGTGATTTATTTCGTGTTCGAATGGCAGTATTTTTCCGGCTGCCCGCGATTGCCATCATCGTTTTTTTTTTCTTTTATCGGATGAATGTCACTCGATGTTAATTCGATGTCGATTTCCCTTGAGCGACTATCGCAGCATCCAACAGCATTCCCTACTCAGAGCTTCACTCAGATTGTGTAGCCTTAGCCGGAGATAAACGAACGAGGACAGTTTCAAAATCACACCGCTCTAATCAGTTCATCATAAAACTAAAACACGATGCGATGACAGCGGGAACCCTACTCGAAGAAGCGTCCCCAACGGAGTTTTCTCCGGCATGGAAATCTTCAAACAAACAGCTTTTCGCATCCAATCAAACACACCAATTCCGAGTGAAAACATCTGTTGCCCGTCGCAGGTGGAAAGCTTTTCCAATTTATAGCACTCGCCCAGACGCGTATGCAGGTCGCGCCACGAACATCATGAGGCGTCTGCTCCGTCCACTTCCAACCAAGCATCCGTCTTGCTTCCCGTCTTGCTGACGGGCTAATTGATTGCGTACTTGTCCGTCATTTGTTGGCCCGATCGCGCCGATCGTTTGCATACCGTTGCGCGGAATGGCGGAAATAGTACACCTAATTGAAACACCTAACGTTCGGGTCAGGTTCGCCCATCTAACAGTCGAACCGCGCGCAACCGTGCCGTGCTCTTATGACGATTTACGATTTGTCATAAAGCAACCGGGCGAACCGAGCGAATTCCCGCCATAAACAGTGCGTTCCGTTTGCCCGCCTGCGCTGGACGTTGCGGACTTCAATCCGAACGCCGAGGATGTCGGTACACGTCGTTTTAAATCAGCTGGAAATTTATGTTTTCGCATTGCGACAGGTTTTCCAGCGCGTCGGTTGAGAAGAGCCGAAGAAAAGTCATAAACTCCACCGCCAGGGCAAGGGCTCGGAAGCGCGATCTAGGAAGTGCATCGCAAACCACATCACACACAGTCCTCCATTTGCTGGGTTTCATTGAAACCCGTACGACGGCACGGTCGGGTAAATTGTGCGACACCGCGAGCTGCGATTGAACAGGTGGGAATGGGTGGGAATCTGATGCTCCCCGCGTTCAACTCGTTAGCTCGTCGTGAAGATCATCTGCTCCATTAGCGGGAGACATCGGTGCTCATCAGTGGTGCATGTCATGCCTTCTGCCACTCATAAATCTCGATCCTCGAAAAAGGTTCGAAGTAAATTAGCTCGCTTAGCGCACGAAGCCAGACAGGCGCGTGAGAACTGGCCCACAGAGATTCACGTATTTTTGCGCGAACAAACAACCCTTTCAGGGTCAAACCAGAGCAACCAAAGCGCACGAGGGATGTGTTTTCATGGCTGTCATTTTATTCGACAATAATGTGAATTCATTTGACAGTCCAACGAGAGCTGAAAACACGACAAATCCGGTCGGTCGGTTTTTCATGTTGTTGTCGAGAAATCGGTTACTTCAATGAGAGGATCGTCGAAACCGAAAACCGGCGACCCTATAATTTGCGATCGATCATCCCTCTATTACGAGCGTGCCGAACCCTCTAATCTGGTTACGTTTTGATTTATGCCACCCGTAATCTAGCGATCATCTTCGAAACGGAACTTGCCTCAACGAGCTTTACCGTTTCCGCAGGAAGCCTGCCGGGACCGGGCGCGGAAGACCGGCTTCAACACACATCCGGGCGAATGCATTGCGGAGCGGAAGAAATAACATGTAAATAAATGTTTTCCTCGGGTGGGGAAATATCGTTATGAGCGCCTTATTATGACCAAACCGACCAACAGCGCCTCCAACACGAACCGGATGGGAACGAAAGGGAAACCGTATTGCTTAGTAATTAGATGAAAACGAAACCACCTCTCTCGCTCTCGAACGGAATGCATCCACCTTTTCCCACGTGCGTTCGGTATGAATTTATGTTTCCTCCAGTGCGCGATCGCTGCAAGATGTGAACCGAACTAATCTACTTATGTTACAGCTGCACTAATTATAGTAGCCGACGCCGATCTGATCTGATTACAAATCATCCGCTTCGTGTGACATCTATCGCGATCGCTGAATGCCACCACGGAATGCCGATCGAAGCGTTTCGTGCAGATAAGATCGAACAAGCCCGTCGTCGGTGCAATATCATCAATTATCTCCTGCAAGCGCCATGAAGCGCCAGGTTTCAACATCTAGCCATCTAGGAACATAAATTAAAAGAACTTCTTCTGCTCTTGTTATATTTGTTTTTTTTGCGCAACAAAGTCACATCTTCACATCGGCAGATACCGTACCGCAGACAGATACTTGCAATAGCGATGGGCTGCGAATGATAGTTAAAATAAAATTTAATTACACTGTCACCATCGGTGACGGAGGATATTTATGGAACTAAATCTTTTTAAGCTTCGGCTTCTCGTACGGTTAGTTTTTGCCTCGATTAAAACCTTAACGCTGCGATCCCTTCTTTCCCTTTCTCCCGCTTCGCAGAACGCTCTCGTGAACGTGCGGTGGCCTAGTGGACGGACGATTGCGGTTGATGCAAGATCAGGATCGCGCTGGTGATAGTGACGGCGAGCGATAACATTAAAACCGTAATGATGATGGTAAGTAGGAATTACGCGCACATCAGTTTCTCTCTGCAACGCGATCGTACGATCGATCTTGCATAAGTGACCTCGAACGAATTACAGTCGGCTTTCGCGCGTATGTGTGTGTGTGATCTCATCACTTTAAGCAAATGAAGCGCTGGACAAATGCTTGACTACTTTATGCGATGGGATTAAACATGCGGCTATGTGACTCGCCAGCATACGAAGCAAATAGCATCGGCTATTAATAACTTGTAACACCATCTTCGCCAACAGTCACGCTAATAGTTTCACTCCTGCTCACCTATTTGCTCTCATTCCGTTGATCGACAGCTAGCCGCGTGCGTTGCATGGGGCAAAGGATTTGCAACTATTTATGGCGTGTGTGTTTGAAGCCACGCAGATGATCCGGTTTCAAACCGCGATAAGGAAGGAAATCGGCAGGGATTCACCTCGTGCCCCTCACCAACACTGTTTTGCTGTACGTACAAAAAAACGTGACGGCATGCGTGTGTGGTGCACCTCGCACGATCTCAGCGAGCCTCGTTCGAGATGGATCGATGGGTGACTCCGACATCATTTATCTTCGCGCCCGATTCACACGTGCTGAAAAGGTACCGCGAGGCGCGATGCTTTTCTCACGATGTCCGCCACGATGACACCCTCGGTCGAATATCAATTTGTTGCCCTCTCGTCGAGAGCGCTTTTGGTTGCTGCCGCGACATTGTTGCGGTCTCCACGCGCGAAGGTATCGATCCATCGATCTCATGTGTACGCCTTTCGCGCCCACCGACGAACGAAGGGATATGGAGATGTGCTTTACAAACTGGCACCCGCACTGGCACAAGCCCGGCTAGTTCCGGGACTAATGCGATTATGCACCTCAAGTACAACGCAAATACACATACACACACAAACACACCTGTCAGGTACAAGCGGAAGACGAATGGCAACCTCCCAGGCCGATGATGAGGGTCTCTGGTGTATCAGTGTGACTTAGTTGTCTAGCGACCCCAGAACGGTAACGTCTACGGTAACACACATTCACGGAACTAACACGGCGGCAGAACGAACCGCTCGTTATGGCTAGAGCTCTCGAACCACTCGATGGCAATAAAGTTGTTAATGATCGTCTTCAATCTCAGCGCACCGCAACCAGTCGCACGGGTCGCCCTGGGGGCCGCACGGGCTCAGGCGTCGTCACTTCGGGGCTTCGCTGCTTCGATCATCAGCCAACGATTATGATTATTATTAATTTTCCTAATTTTCATAATTTGATAAAGCTCCACCGGGGCCCCCAGATGTGGTTGAGCGAGGATGCCACCGGCACCCCTCCCAAACGGATGATGGCCACAGCCTCTGCGAAACGACCAATTCCGGTACATAATAACAATAAAAAAATACATCCGTCCATAAAATCCGCAAATCACGCGCGTGCCTCCGGTTCACGATGTCGCAATTACTATTTATGACATTTTCCTCCCAACTCTCTCGCTCGATATGGACCCTTGATCGACTAGACTTGCCCCGCGATGGCACTGATTGGCCATTTTTATCCATCCATCCATCCATCCATCCATTCTTCCACCGAGCTGCACCGGGCAGCTCTCGACATGGACGAGTGTGAAAGAGAGCTTCTTCGGAGGGGTCCGAAGTGACGTCCAAAGAATAGACTTTTCCAACACGCACTCGAGGTCCCGAGAGTGGAGACGCTTTGAAGGATAGCACTTCCAAAGCAATCGATTGATTCCAAATGATCTTCGCCTGATCGCTCCCCGAAACTTCCTCCCCATCCTTCCGTCCCTCTCGATCGTGGATCCCG
>JXXB01029197.1:0-12569 GCA_000956275.1 Anopheles koliensis | reverse complement strand
TTAATTATTGCATGTATTGCATTAAACATATTTGTAAGTATGATGCGTGACTACAGTCATGTTCAGTTTGCTTTAAAACTTTGTTTGTTGGTTTTATGCACCTAATAGAATAACGAACACAACACGATAGGTTGTTTCATTAAGCAGCAAACAGTGCTGCTTAGTAGCAAGGTTCGTGGCTGGAAAGAGGTACTTGCAAAGAATGTGACAGACACGATTTATCATATTTTGCAAATTGTTGGTAGCTAAGAATGTTACAAATTGAAACGGTACGAAACCATTCCGTGGATTCTTTTCATGACTCAGAAATTGAATTTCTAGCACGTCTTTTCATACCAGAATTTCATCTCATTATGTTGCGTGAAACAGTGCGGCTTGAGTGCGCTCAGACGGCTTTGTTAGTACAGAAAAACAAGTTCTACATTTTAATGCAGGTGCCACAAGGGGGTGCTCACTGCATCTTATGCTTCGAGGATTAAAATCCTTCCGGGACCTCTTTCGTTTTCCACCCGGGATGTACCTATCGAACCTGTCCATTAGCACACCCATGGAAGTTGTTGTATTGTAAACCACAGCCACATTTCATTTTATCCACGCTTCGTACGAAGAGAATCTCCCTCCTTTCTTGTCCCCCAAGACTTGTTTCGCTAGGATCAGGAAGGTCCACACCATAACCACAGGGCGATGGGGACTAAGGTGTTGTGTGTGTATATGAGGCTGCAAATCGTGGTTACCCACTGTGTCGAGTTCAGATTTTAGAGAGAAAATGAAGCAATATTCCAGTTGATAGTACAAGACTAGGAACGGTCCTTGTTTGCATGCATATATAGTTTAGAATGGTGGAAAGATGATGTAAACGTGAGTGCGAAGGTGAGGGTAGGAAGGCAGCTAAAGTCTAATCTAAATAAACATGAAGTGGCGCTTATCAGCTTTCGAACCGGCTGGTGGAAACTACATATTTCTTCCCATCCCGTTGGTTCCCCGTTGGTTTTCGGTCACATGGCCATCACAGTCAGAGACTAAAGGCAATCTCGGATGAATGAAAGTGTGAGTGAAAAAAAAATGCAGCACCCTTGCCAGTACCGTAGCGGTTCTCTCATTCCAAGTCGATATTGTGGTTTAAGTTATTTTTAGTTGATTGAAGTGGTTTTTGGGCTCACTTTTGTCCGCACGGCATGTGAACACCTCAGCCTCTAGAAGCCAACAAAAACTGGCGTTGTTGATTGAATTGAGGGTTCCAAAGAAGTAGATGGATTGTTTGATGGTTCGGACGAGTGGATTTATGGATGAATGTATGAATCACTTTAGCAGGGTGATTAATTTTGTGAACGGAAGTAGAAGCAATTCTTTGGATTGCTTTGTTCTGAAGAAAAACTCTGGAACACAAATCATAATTTATCCAATTGGATCGACAGCACAGCTGAAGCGACCTACATCGGCAAAACTTCGTTTGACAGCAAACCGAGGTATGATTCTTTACATACGATTTAACTTTAGCAGCCAACCGAAACCGGTGTTCGGAGGGAAAATCGGATTAAACATCGAAAAGGGTTTCGAAAGCATAAGATACTATGCCACGATGTGGGCCAAGCCATAGTGACAGCTTTGTTTGGTGAAAGACGGCAAACAAGAAGGGATAGTTTTTCCTGTGCTGTAAGCTGTATTGAAGTCTGAACGCGATTCGAGAAGTGTTTTTTTGTCACATACGTTATTTGGAAGCCAGCAAACCGGCAGAAACCTTTTAACTGCTACAATTGTAAACCGATGGTTTCCCAAACAGACTATGTAAAGAAAACAAAACTATAAATAAACATAGATAGCGAGCTGCTATATTATATAGCTTGGTTAACAACGTTCTAGGCTTTTAATTAATTTAGGTTTACTTGAAGTCGAACTGGTGTAAGAGTAGCTATCCATTCATGGCTCTGCGTTATGGAGTAAAGTTTAATCAAATTGAATGATTTGGACGGGAGTTGTTTGTTATAGCATGAGCTGGCGGTACAGCTTCTATTTCTTTATCCATTGTTTGTTTAACTTACCATGGATAACCTTCTAGTGAATAGTGAGTTTCGAATCTCATGATAACGAACCAGCCGAGGTTGTAGCTCAGCGACGAGATGTACCAAAACAAAAACCGGTGTTTTTGTAGCGCGATAGTCGGGATCGATGAATGGGTTCGGTCAGTCGCTTGCTATCCAATCCTACGCAACATATCGGCGTTACAGTAACACAACATGAAATGAATAATGATGGCGGCGTGTATATCAGGACATAAAAAGGGCACAGATAGAAAAAAAAATCTGAACACAAACAGTTCATTCTCACTCCACAAGCAATCTTTTATGGTTCGCTGGTTCGGTGAACCGGGTTTTTCGGGTTTATTTCGATTTTTTTTCATCAATTCCTGTGCATTCCTTATTCCTTTGCAAGCATCCTTCTATCACAACACGAAAAGGTGGACCGGATGACAGTTCAAAGTGCGGAAATGACGAACGATGGTCAGCGTGGATTTGACCGAGCTGGACACGAAACGCGCGCTTTGATAGCTGTCACGGTGAATGTCAACAATTGCAAATGACAGTTCCATCTTGCATTGCCAACATTGTTAGGACCGACCACACCGGTTCTGCTCATCAGGCCGGCGCTGTTGTTGTTGTTATTGGGAAAAACTGTCATTTAAGCTGCGGTCACGATCGGTTTCATTCTGATAACCATCCACCGTAGCGCAGTGATTCACCTCACCTCTGACCGTTTCCCATCGCACATGTGCTGCTGTGGGTTGTCTACACCGGATCGGAAAGCTGTCGAGTTGGTAAAATTTTTGTCATCGAACGACATCGTCGAAAATGGTGCACATAACAAATGGCGCCGTGTATATTGGTGCTCTCGGTGCTCGGCGGCTACCTCCGTCCACGGGCCGTCGTCAGCCATCTTGCCATGTATGGTGCGTGTGGAGGGCACCGTAAGCACAGCATGCGCCAGCGGAAGCCGGAACGCAAATATCGCATGGTATCTGACGGCGATGGCGTAATGGAGTTCCCCAGTCATTTACCCATTTTCCCACGGGGCAAC
Source organism: Anopheles koliensis (assembly GCA_000956275.1). Classification (NCBI taxonomy): domain Eukaryota; kingdom Metazoa; phylum Arthropoda; class Insecta; order Diptera; family Culicidae; genus Anopheles; species Anopheles koliensis. The sequence continues at coordinate 9,497 of JXXB01029197.1, read as the reverse complement.
GCAATCAGGTTCGTCGAATTCGTTTACGCTTCCTTTATCCCGTCACGGGCTACACCCAGCTACTCGCGGGCCAGTGCGGGCGGAATCGGTGGTCTTGTTTTCTTGGTTAAAATAGAGTTTGTGTATGTGTCTGTGTAGGTGTTCGTGGCGCTGATGGTGCAGGAAATTTTGCTACTGGCTGCAGACACCACGGTATGTGGGAAGCACGTGGACCGGGCGCGTTCGTACTGTCCGTACATGGCTTGTACTACTGCCCGGCCTCCCAATGGCTCTGCACCCGATGACGATGATGATGGTGCTTCGGCTTGATGGTGTAAAATGGCGCAAATTGAATGGTAAGATAGGTGGCGAAGGAAGGAAGAAATTGGACGCACAATATTGTTAGCAATAAGCGAAACTGCGCGAATCAGAAGAAACCATCGGAACCCCGTCGAGTATCACATACGGTTCGGAGGCAAGTGTCTATTGTGTACCGCACACCGCTACCGGTACGGGAAGCATTATTGGAGTTGCTTGTGCCGTTGTGTACGCCTTGGCTTTATTACCGCATGTCTGATTGCGTTTGCAAACCTATCTGGTGCGACCGAAGGTGAAACTCCAAAATTTAGGTTTAAAAAAATAACGTTATGTTAACGTAAAGAAAGAGAAACAAAATCGAAGCCAACCACAAAATTTACAACCTCGTCGAAGAGTATTGAAATTATATGGTACTACAAGCTCATGCCTGTACCAGTATCAGTTTTAATGATTGGTAAAGCTATTCTGAGCGAATCTACCAGTCGGTTGACAGTTTGAAAAAAAAATCTGAACACCGTTTTTAATATCGTCCCATTTTGCATGTGAATGAGCCCAAAACAAACTATACAACCAGAGCATGTTGACGCAAAATGACCATCGCATTTTTCGTCTGCTGAAAAACCCTAATCATGAAACGATAATGTCAACATAATGAGATGGTGATGACGGAAAAAAGGTCGTTAAATTGCTGCATGGTATATCAAAGATGGAAGCGTTGGGATGGGATTGCTTTACTTTGATAAATAATTTTTCGCCAAAGCAAACAGCGTTAATCTTCTTCTTTTTTCATTCATCGTCTCAGCATCGCAAGCACGCATTGGTGATGATGGACCCATTGGACCTTAAATGGTCACAAATTGTGTTTGCGTTTAGTACTCCCACTGAAGGAAGTGTGTTGGGATTGGTGTGTGGGTTTTTTTTCTGGATTTTTGTTTTGAGCTCACCGATAAGATGTCTCCCATGGTTCTCGGGTTCATGGTTAAGGTGGAGTTGAAGTAATTTAAATAATTATCATGTTTTCACGGACGAAGAGTTTTCACTTTGACTAATCTTCCAATAACTTTCCAGAGCAGTTGCGTATACGAAGCAAAATAAATAACAAAAAAACACTTAAAACTTTCCACTCGGATCCTGCGCCCAAAGTTTATTTAGGAAGTGAGCAACGGTACGAAATAAAAAATGAAGAAAAAACGGGATTTTTAGGACGGTCCCACTAGGGACCATTGTTCTAAGCTTCGTTTTTCGGCCATTCCTGTGTGATGTTGTCGTAGGGAGGTGTTTCCAGAACTGCTAAATGGGTGGACCGTTGCAAATCTTGCACTAGATTAGAGGTGTAAATGATTTCTCGCCAAAAGTTAAGCGATTTACGATAAGAACAAGGGAATTCGCTAAAAGAACATATAAATCGCTTTCCACGTCGCCTATCCTTTTGGTCGCTCATTCCCGAAGCTTTAACTTTTGTTCCATTGTTTGGTTGAGTCGTGAACGGTTGTATCACTGTGTTGCTTATTGTGGAGCTGGAGTCATAATTGAGTGATAAATTTAAGCGCTAATTGAATCTCAACCGTAGCGATCCGCGACGGTGAGACAGTTTTGACGCTGAAACAAGGTGCCTGGCACGAACAACAACGCTTCAAGATGGTTCATGCCCGCTTTGGGAAGGAGTGTTTGGTTGATTTGCTTCTCCCGGCAACACAAGAACCGCTGCCGTGGAAAATTATCACCATCGGGAGACCGACGGGTACGTTGGACTTGTCGCCCGAAAAGCCGAAACAAATGATTCCATTCGCTGAGGTTTCTCGTGGTGGTGGATGGGATTGGAAAGCAAAGAAAGGAAGAAGAACGTTGAACTACAAATTTATGCTAATCTTAAGGCCGCTGGCGCACCTGCAAGCATTTCAAAAGATAAATATCGTCACGCTTGCGAGAAACTTACTACCTCAGGTATCGCATGGCAGAGAAGTTCGTACCGGCAAACAGAAACCGTAAACTGAGGTGGAAAGGCAGGTGAAAAGTTCGGAGCGAATTGTTTGAAATCGTTTTTCTGTTTTTGTTTTGGTTGTTTTAGAAGCTAGTAGTTATCTCGCACCGGCAAACCGCAAAATCTATGCAAAATGAGTGAGACAATTTTTTTGCTTACTGCTTACTTCGAGCATTAGGAAGTGAAAGTTTTTATCGTAGATTGTATTATTCAGATTTGATTTAGGAAATAAGTTGCTTTGATCAAAACCGCATTACACGAGGAAAGATGTGTTTTTGTAAGAATAATTTATTATTGAATAGCATTTAGTATGTAAAAAATAAATTTCGATGATATATTCGAATATAAAATTTACGAATTAATAGGACAAATAATAATCTTGCGAATTGGTTTTATTAAAGCCATATGCATTCAGTAGTGCACAAAACCACTGAAGTCTTGTATCCGATTTGTTATTCTTTATTCTTATTGTCCTAGAATACTCCACTTTTGACATCCTGGATTTTCTCATGTAATGCTGGATGACCGTAGAAAGTAGAACGATTCTTTATACTTATGCCGACGATGCATTAGTGTGTACACTTACATTCACTTTGAAAAGGGTGAGCGAAAAAGTGAGAGTGAGTGAGAATAAACATAAATATGTTTTATTAATATCTCATGCGCGTTTCTTTGCTTACTGCGAGGGAGAGGTGAATGTGGCATGAGGTGTCGTGCAAGTGCGCAAGCAAGCGAATTTGGACCAGACATTGGATGAGCCCGAAATCCGTCCGTAGGAACGCATCATGGACGAAATGATGTGTTGCCATCGCCAGCCAAATACAAGCTCGGTCTACTAGGTCCATCTGCTGGTGTCCTTATTTTTATATCTTACTACCAATCCCTGCCACCCATCGTTTGTTGAAGATGATGATGTGTATCGTGTGACATCGAAGCGGCATCTCCGTGTCACGGATGTGCGATTTGAAGTCGCCCACGTGCCAGCCGAACGGCGTGGTTGAGCATGTGACCAACGCTTTGCAAGAATCTGCACGGCGCTCAGCCGGTCGGTGAGAAATTGAATGGTGGGATTCGAAACACATTGGACACCCTGTTTTTTTTTGCTCCAGCAGTTCTTCGCCATTCGCTACGCAGCTTAGCGACAACAGGCGACGATGGATGGTAGGTGATTTATGAAACAACTAGCATGCGGCAAGTTTTGCCCTGGCGGATGGGTCGAACAAAAGCCTCACCCACTGTGAATTAAGTTGAAACCCGCGGGCGAGATGTATTTTCTGATAACGAAATAATGCGGCTGGCAGAAATAGAAAGCAATGATAAATAATTCTCACCTACAGAACCCACTGTCTTAGTGTAACGCCCCTCCCCCTGGTTGAAAACAGAACGTGATGATGGGAGAACGAAAGCTTGTCCTATATGTTCACACCAATGTTTCGGAGTGTTCGAAGCACGTGGTTCATACTATTGTCATAAATTTTCCACCATTCCCGTCATAAATGCGAATCGCAAAGACGCACCGGAAAAAAGTGCCGTAAATAGAACATTTCATTTAAAAACATGATTTCTTAGAACTTTTCCCATTTGGGAAGAGAGTTTAGTTTTTTTTACTTATGATAAGCAGATTATAGGTGTTGGGCGGTTTTGTTTGATGTGTAGTAAATAGCAAAACCGTCCGCCATGGAGACGACATATTTTGGCTTCGAGCCATCACGAGAGAGAAAACTTCGGTAATGAGTTTTGGCCAGTGACCATGTTATTTTTATTCCAAATGTTCCAAATGGCTTTATGGACACCGAAAATTAATCATGGCTACAACCAATGTCCTGGAAAGCTCTGCTTTATTGAAATGCACTCAATCAACCGCAAACGTTGTTCCCCTTTTATAAACAGCATTAATATCACTTTGGTTTCACCACGACCAATATCCACTCGTAGTAAGGATTCACTGGTGTGCTGTGAAGCAAATGGCAGCATAGGTGCTACAAACTGTTGCAATTCTTATGCCCCCGGTGTTAATGTTAAAGTCACGGGTAGTGTAAGGCACAATGGAAGACGTAGAAACGCAGGCTGATTGTGTATCCGTTTTTGTTTTTTTTTTCAAGGGACGGAAATTGTTTTGTAGTCTACAGCAGTTCTCATGGCATGTGTATTTGCCAAGCCATAGGAAACACTAAATCAATTTGCTGTAGCCAACGTCGAGCTGAGGTTTTTCCTTGTGGAGAATTAGTGTTGAAGTGAACCGATGGACTGCTGTTGAACGTGGAAGATTGAGGAAATCAATAATTGGTTGATGATTATTAAAATTTTTCATAGTTTTGAACTTTCCCTGGGCTTATTAAACAACTTATTCTGCGAAATTTCTTAAAAAATTTCGTTCGTTTTTATTTATGCGCACTATAGTTTTTCTTCTCAGTTTTAATGCGACATTTTTCCATGTCAACTTTCCTGAGCTAACAAAAATAATACAAAAGATGCTGATGAAATCATACAAATACTTTCCAATTACATCATTGAGTTCGACAACATTAACAATGTAGGAATCCTAAAAAAGTCATTAAACGCTTCTTGTAGCCACTGTGTATAATTTCTAACCTCTATTTATCGGTTTTTGTGTGTAAGCTTGATCTAAAAAAATTTTCGGTCCGGTTTTTCATTCGACCCGACTTTCCCGGTAACGAGGAATGATTAACAAGCTATGGCTCGAAAATCAATCTAGTAAGCTGATAAAATGGGATGGCTGACGCCAGTCGTTACGCCAAAAAGAATAATATGGAGAGATGTAGTTTATGTGTGTGTGAGAGAGAAAGGGAAAGAGATTGATTTATTTTTTGAGCCTCTTTCATCATTCATGGATAAAGTAACCCAATCAAGCATGCCTTGTAAACTTATGTTTATGGAAGCAAGGTTTTACTTTTAAGATTTTATATCATAGTTCAGTGCAATTAATATTGGATGCTGAAAATGAAAGTTAAATTTATCATTGAGATGACTATCGCATATATAACTCATGAACCGATTTTCTGTCGCATCGCGATGTTTTAAACGATTTTCTTACCTCCCACTGGTCAACGCTATATGCTGTCTACTTGCACATGATGATCTTTATCACGCGTGCTTACATCATCCATCATCATCTTCATACCCGTCGACAAGCCGTGCCATTGACTCTCGGGTGTGAGTGAATTTTGTGTGGATAAACCTGATGGCCTGGTTTTGTGTTGTACAACCGCATCACACGCGTCTTACTGGTCAGGTGCGAGTACAAACGCGCCACGAGTCCCGCTGCCGATGGAATGTAAGAAAAAATAGCACGAGCGACGGTCGGAAAATACCTTCAACACTAAACACTTCACTCACACGCGGGGCGTAGAGGGTGTAGTGGCTTTGTCGCTTGTTAGATTGCTCGTCAGCATGATTCCATTAGGATGATGTGACGCACCCAGGCCCTGTAGCGTCTCAGGTCCATCATGGCGTACGTGAGAGCGGGCGCTATAAAACGGGAACGCCGGTCTGGCTTATAATTTCATTTTTTGGCAGCTATTTGATCATCGTTAGCCGGTGCAAACTAAAACTAATTACACCGCACTGCTCGTCCGTTCCTGGTTACATAGTAAATAGTATCCGGGGCGCGTTCGTGCTTCCCGTCTATATTTCGCATTGTTTTGCGCCCCAAGCGCCGTTTGTCTGCTTCTCCTTCTTGTTCCTTTTCGTGTGGTAGCAAAGTTGTAGTATTTTAATTAAGCGAGCTGCTTGTTTCCCCTTTTTCCTACTCCTCATGTCTCAAGTCGCTTGCCTGCGGACACGTCTTTGCTCGTTTACCTTCGTCTGGCTGTCTGATCGGGTCCGCGCGAAGAGCGGGAAGAACGGGTCGGTGCAACTGTTGTGAAAATGCAACCATGGGAGCCGTATTTGCAAACAACTAGGAAAGCTGGGAAAAGGGAGAGCTACGGGCGCAGACCTTTGCATTAACAGTAAACAGAGAATAACGCAGCAGCAGCAGCAGCAGCAGAAGCGGTATTTTCGCACGGAGTACATTCCTCTTGGCCGGGGTAAACTCGGGAAACCTGAGATGGGAGTGGAATGGCGGTGGGCTAAAAATAATAATTTCTATGTATCTTTTTAATGCTGCATGCACGCCATGACACAAATAAATACGATGACGAATGAGATGGATAAGAAAGCCGTTCCTTTTGAGGGAACGGCTTTGCCGGTAGGGTATGTTTGGCTGTATATGTGTAGGAATCCATCACAATTGGCCATTACTCTTCGTCAACCGTATGGGAGGGTGCGTCGGGGGTGAAGAAGCTTGGCAGACCGGGCGTATTGGGTGGCAGGGCAAGAAGAACGATGATGTGTCAGGATGTTCTATCGGTGCGCATAACAACAATTGCTGTTTTGCTTGGCTCGGTGCACACGGCTATGGGAGGCAGCTTTCGCTTAGCGAGGAACGGTGCGTGACACGTAGCAATATGCTAATAACACATGTCACACGCGCATTCACCATACCGAGGCCGGTGCACCGATACTTAGTCGCGCAACCATGCGGAATAACTGCAGTGACAGTACGAATGTCAGGAAGCTTGTTAAATCGAGAGAATACAGCCTGTCCGAGACAAATCCGTCCGATGTGGGTCAGCGTGAATTCGGTGTGAGGTTTGCATCGTGGCAAATCGCTGTCAGGACGAGCATTCTGCCAAAGCTTGAGTTGCTTGAAAGCGCCCTTCCGTCGTTATAGCATTGAATCATCACTGTAGGATTTTTCATTCAAAAGTATCCAAAGTTTTACGTGTACTAGAATATCAATGGAACTGATGGTGAGACACGTTTCTGTTCAATTCATCATAATTGAAAGGTATTTTGAGCCGTTTGGAACGCTTCTACGCGGCGGGACTTCCCTATATCTTTTATTGGCATTTCATTTGAACGTCCTGTCACTTCGTCCAGTCAGAAAAAAGCATATTTCTTACATTCTTTGTTTATAAGCCGGCGTTCCACAGTGCGAGAAGAATTCAATTTTCTCTCTTCCCGGTGTGCTGGAAAAGTATGCACATTTTATGTTTAATGGTGCATAAAATGGTCGCACATTCCGCTGCTGCACGATGGCCATTAATGACTGCAGCCGGAAATGGATTTTTCTTCGCAGTGGTCTGTCTTCCCGTTGGCTTGAAGTTGGGAGAAGCCTTCCGAGCGAAGGTGTAAAAACAGGATAGCGCAACAGCAACGGACAGTGAACGGGCGTCGCAAGTTCGAAAGTTTCTTGCGACTTCGGAGAAAGTTTTGCCAAAAAGGTAGAATGAGTGATTTTTTCCGTCCGGCAATCATAGTGTACGTGTTAGTTGTTTCAATGCTGCTGACAGGCGTATGGCTCGCGGCGAAAATGATTTATTGATCAACTAAAAAGGTATTTGATATCGATGGTCCTGCAAAAGTAATTTATGGGATCCTTGTTGGTTAATGGATTTGTTTTTTAGGAATAAGAGACTTTTTTATCGGAGAGCTTTTAAAAGATACGGGACGTTCAAACTGTGTATTTTACTCGTGGTATTGTTGTTTCGGCAGTGTAATCGTGCACCGATCATTCCGTCACCACGTTTAGCCTCTTTCGATAGCTTGGCTATCGAGAGTAACCACTTGGAGCAACATAATATTGATGATAGTCCTTCAATTTCATTCCATGCCACTGCATGTTATTTACGGTGGTCCGAGGGCAGCTGGTTTTCTCAGCAAAAAAGGCACCCTTCGTTGGGTTAGTTTGGGTTAGGGTTACACTAATTAATTCACGATGCCACCGATACCACTCGACCGTAATTGGATGAAAATCAATAGAAAATGGCGAAAGACACTTTACAGCGCCGGCGGTGCATGGTGACCATCGAGCGCAGCAGTGAACTACAAACAGTGATGGATGGGTACGCGGATCGATGCGGTCGAGTTCTAGTTTCTCCATCTTTACCCTTCCCGGACAGGAGCCACCACTCGTCGATGCTGACATTACGTAACGTGCACTCAATTATTCAGCCAGTTCAGTAGTACTTTCTATTCTCATCCGTGTGCTCCGTTTCTAGCACGCGTTTTGCTATCAAACGTCATCGCGGATTCAATTCAACCGCATAACTCACTGCGCGCTTTCGTTATGGGACGTCGCGTCTTCAAAGGTAAGTGCGGAGTGAAGCTCCATCCTATCGGTGCCATCATTTCTACCTCATTCACAGCATGGTGGTCAAGTACTCAAATGGGATTGGTACACTTAAGTTGCACTGTGCTGAGCTGCGTTCAAAATTGGAACGGACGAAAATGAGGAAACGGACGGTAGGTAACTAAACTGTTTATAGGTGCACCTAATAGACACACACACACACACGCACTTATATTCATACATACATGACATAAATCGCTGTCACTTGATCGCAGCTACGTTCGTGTGTGTGTATGAGCCATCTATTGGTGGTTCGTGTTTTTTCCGGTTTATGCTTCGGCTCGGTTGCAGGACATCCTGGGCCATATGTGCGCTTTAATGTGCATGCGATGAATGGTTTGTTTTCTGTTAGTTATTTCACGACATGAGATACGCTGTACTTTAAATTAATAATGCTAGTTTATCAAAAGGGTGTTGAAAAGCGTTCCGTATAATTTTAAAGTTACTGTCATGCTAGTCATGTTATGGTTGTTTTTTTTTCGATTCCATATTGTTCTCGGACTCATGTATGAAAAGAAAAACATTCAGAGAAAAAAATGGTATTTCATTATTTTTTACTCATATTTGTACGCCGTAGTTAAAACTTGCCACTGTTTGTGTTTACTGTACATTTCTAGTGCATCTAGAGCATCCGGATTAGTTTAAATCAAAATAAAACCAATGTTTTTTTAACTTTTTCCAGAGCGATAGGTTATGAAATATAAATTTTGCAGAACCTGTAAAGTCTTAACATGGCCTCAATGAACCAAGGAGGCGTTGTAAAATAAAGTGCATTATTAATATTAGAATTCTTCTTCTTGTTATCCGTTATGGAATACGAGGTCGACAGAAAAGACAATTTGTTTTCATCATAGCTGCTCCTTCACTAGAGACAGACGGTATGGTATTGGTATTGTTCGCCAGATGGGATTACGGTATTAGTTTTGTTGTTCAGAGCACTTTTTTTATAGAAAAACGTTTACACGATAAACGAAAAGGGACGACACTTTACATAACTTAACTTAACATTGAAGAAGACAAAGA
>JXXB01029177.1:0-11391 GCA_000956275.1 Anopheles koliensis | reverse complement strand
GAGGGAGAGAGAGAGAGAAAGAGTGTGGGAACGAGGATAATACCGCACGGCACGAAAGGGGGAACGGGGGGGTCGAGTGGTGGCGGAAATGTTTAAAAATAATCCATTGAAAGAACCTATACATAATGATGCTGCGCGGCATACCCGTCGGCGGAAGTCAAAGAAGGGAAGCATACACAAACGCACACAAACGCACACATAACGAGAAGGGAACAGCATCAAAGTCAAACGTAAAGCAAAGCGAGAAGTGGAAAAAAAAACACACACTAACAAGCACACGAACGAGCGCAAAGGGAACGCACACCAACACACACACACACGCAGCCCGGTTTCTCGTAGGAAAAAGCGACGGTTTTCCATCCCGAAGAAGGCGCCCACTTTGGCTGGTGGGAGGGAAGATGGGAAAAACGTGCGTGCAAACGTTGGGAAAAAGTGTCCGCTTCCGCGTCATAGTGTATGTGTGTGTTTCGTGCCAACTTGTGAGCGGTCCCTTTCGCACCACCGCCGGAGCGCGCAGGTGGTTTTGCTCGTTCGCTTCGTACATTCGCCTGCACACCCAAACTGCACAAAATAAGGCTACTACCCCGACCGACCGACCGACCGCGGTTGGTAAAAGTCTTACTTTCACCCGTACATAAAAGGCAGCCCGCGGTAAATAAAAGCGTATTTACTCCCGGCGTCTATGTGTGGCGGCGCCCGTGTCGTTCTCGGCCTTTCCGCGTTTCGGTCTGCCCTGGCAGCACCAGGCTCGGACGAGTCGGATCGGGGTCCGCCCCCGCTCGGGGTGTTGTGCTGGTCAAAAGACCTCCGTTTTTCCCAAAACTCGGTATGGCGACCCTCTCGGGTGCACGGGTGCGGGCTAAAATGGTAGGTAAAATTAATTCGGTACCAATTTTCGACTCGTTGGGCGAGTTTGTCGATTCAATTGCACACCTACACACATTAGCGGGAGAATTGTTCTAAACAAAAAGAGTTGCTTTAACAAGAGCGTGACAGACAAATAACAACTGGAGCTTAAATAGTTTTTTTCCCCAACTTCTCTCTCCGCTTGCATGCTTATTTAATGTTGAAATAACCACCAACAATTCTAGAACGCGTAGGGCTTCCCTAGGTCTTCCGAATGTGCATCCGTAACGAAACGCAAGTGCAAGCTGACGAAGAAGGAAGCAAACAACAGCCGATCACAACAATCGAACCCGACCGAGGGCATGCGGCGGCCTGCTTTAGGATCGTTTTCCGGGGGGTTTTCCCTCTTTTAAGGCCAGCTGGCTCGCCGATGGTTGCCCTTGCCCCTGCGGATCAGCGCAAACAGATGCGTGTCGGGAAAGGAATCGAGCAGAATGGAAATGTTCCGACCGAACTAGACGAAGGGGTAGGAGAAATGGAACGCGGAGAAATGGAACCACACGCTCGCGCAGGGACAGCATGATAAAACGTTTCGCACCCGTCGTCAGTACTTTCCCGTCGACCCACAGCGATGTTTTCTTCAACCCAAATGGACTCACCCGTGCACCGAGGAACCGTGCCTCCAGGAGCTTCTGCTTGCGCGGATCGAGCGCGGTATGGAAGTGGTCCATTCTGACCGCTGCACCTGTGAAATAGCGGGGAAACAATGTTAGCGAAAATGCACCCGTGTGGTGTGGAAAATCTGCGGCTGGGACCTACTTACCGCCCAGTGAGTAGCGAATCGGATCGGTCATACCATTTGGGGTGAGACCGAGGGTTCGTGGATGTGTGTCTGTGTGGCGAGGAAGGAGGTCAGCTTTATTACATGGTCTGCCGATGGACATGAAATGGAAGAGAAGAAGCGAAGAACAGGTTAGCAAAAGAAAAAGAGGAAGTAAATAAATTCGTTAGGTTAGAAAATATTTCGCCGGCTCCGTAACGTTCGCCTCGGGCGATGCTCGGTTCGTGCAATTTCTATGGAAAATTACCAGAGTTTTGACAGATCCTTTGTGTTTCAATTTGTGCACGGCTTTTGTCACATTTCGCCACAAATTTATCACTTTTCTTTCGTTTAAAGTATGAAAACCAAAATCTATCAAGCGTTTATGCTACACTTTTTGTTGAAGAAATTGATGAAAATAAAATAAAAACATGGAACAGCGTATTTTAAGCTTCAAGAATGGCGCGAAAAGGCCTTGCTAAAGATCACTTTGGTTTCCACAAACACTTTGGAATGTGTTAATGCACGTTCTAGGCAAATTTTTACCGAATTTTTAAGCGAATCGAAAAATCGTTTTTACATGCACACCATTTTGTTGCGCACATGGACGGAAAATGATATCTTGAGGCTGTTCGAGTGTCGGTTAGCGGGTGACGGTTGGTACGAGAAGCTGTTCCAGGTACGTTTTCTTTGTTATTAGTTTCCTGTTTCTGAGTCGCCGGGTACGGAATTCGCCACTCAAACGATGTACCACCGCGTGTTCGACACCCTGGCAGCGTGAGGAATTGGTTCTTTCCCAGGAATTGGCAGTTGGACCCGGAGATCACACAGCCTTTCTATTCTCGCTTCTGTGTTCTGTTGCCAGGCTAAGCTGCTCTGCGAGCGTGTGTGTAGGCACTAACTGGCGTGCGGATGTGTTTGTACCATAACGCCGATCCAACTTACTTGATTGATATGGCAGCGCTATCGGCAATTACGCTCTCCTCGATTCGGTGGCCGCGTGGATGTGTTTAATCTGTATGTTAGGTTGCTTGAAGATATTGTCGTGGTAGGGGGAAGGGCTGCATACAAGGGAATTTTCGGTTCGGTTAGGCACCCACCGCTCGTCACTGAATCACTACCACTGAATTCGGCGCACGTTTTGAAACCGCGCGTCCCCGGCCAATAACGCACACTTACGCACGAAGCACGCACGCGGCACGGACGACGGAACGGAAGCCAGAAGGCCCGGAGCTACCACAAGCACACAAAAATGCACACACTCGCTGGTGTACTACGCTATCACACAACACACGCGCGGCACCAAGGCGTTTCTACCTTCTTCCACACAACTGATATCGTACTATCGCACGCGCACGGCAATGGCAGCAGCCGTTTATTCTTCGGTTGCTTGATGATCTGCTGGAGGCTCTTTCTAATGCTTCTTCTTCGCCGCTACTGCTGCCCGTGGCTCTACGCTGGCACACCTCGCGTGCACTTCGCTTGTTGTTTTTTTTAATTTTTGATGCCTGTTAACAATTCCACACCACACTGCTCTGAAATACACGGTCGAGAAACACACGCGCGCGCGCGCACACACGTCTATTCGCTTCAGCTACCTGCGCTACTGAGATGGCGGTTGTAGGGATGGGACATCCGAGAGCGATTTGACTGGGAACTCAGAGCGAGACAGTTGGCGCTCACCGACCCACCCGACAAAACTCTCGCACTCGCTGGAAACTGACTAACAGCGGATTTAAAGCAGGCTTGCCCGGCGTGTTCAGCCAGCTAAAGGCTATTTTTTTCACGATAAGTAAAAGACATTTGATGGCCTTTGTCATGTGGGCATTTTCACTCACGTGCCGCTCACAACGCGAGCGTAAAATTTTGTTGTATTTTTGTTTACATTTTTTTCATGAATAGGCGCGTAGTTTAACCGTTTTATGAGGTGGGAATCATATTTCAAAGTGGACATAAAATCAATATAACTGCGCTATAGGAAAAAAGCTAAAGAATAACCATTATGATTTTTGATCATTTGTAATAATTTGCTCATATAAAAAGATTCAAAATAAATGCCCACCCAAATTCAATAACAAACGTCGTTAAACTAGCCCAACGTAGCCTAACCGTCAAATTAAAAACAAAATGGTCGAAACATCGCAATTGTGCGATGAACGAACGGTGATGCTAGCGCCACGCGGTAAAATATTGAACTTCAAACCCGACTACGAACAGCTGTGAAGCTGTGAAGGAGAATCACAACATTTACAATTGCAGTCTTCAAAATAGATTCGCGGAACGATTGTTACAGTTCTATTGCGGCGTCTTGAAACATTGTGTACAAAAAAAAAAAACAATCGTAAATGTGTTGTTAATCGTCATAGGTCGGGAAAAAACTAGAAAGTTTCCAATACAATAATAAAATAATTTCATTGGTAACCTGCTCACGGTGCCAGTGCATTAAATCGCCAACGCTATTGTGTGGTTTTGTTGTTCTAATGTGCGATTCCAACACCGACCGTCGCGCGCATGTAAACAGAGCCCAACGTGGGCATGCGAGAATGGCAAAAGAACCGTGGTCGCGCCCCTCTCCGGGCCTTTCCTCCGTTTTTTCTTGCAGACTTTCTGCTGACTGGCATTTCCTGTCAAAACCCGCCAGGGAGGGGAGGTAGCAATGAGCAATTGTTATTGTTTCTATTGCGTGAATCAACTTTTGGATGGTACTTGACTTTTGTGTGAAACTAAGCACGAGTAGGCAAAACGGCCACATAAACCTACGTACAATTTAGCCCTTTGCACTGGGTTTGGAGGCGCTCGCTGCATAGCTTTCTGTTTCGATTCTGGCAAAATGTCTTTGTTGTGCAATACGGGCGACTGGTTTACGCTCGGGCAGGGGAATGCCTTTCGGTAGGTTGCGCCGAGGCGGAGGAGACGTTCGGTTTGAACCGCGCTACATCGTCTTCTTTATCTCCGCAGCAAAATTGAGCTGTACTGCATGGAGTGGCCGGCGAGCATCAACCTGGAGCATATGAGCGTGCAGGCGGCCCCGTTCGGTGGGCCGATCGCGGTCGTGAAGGATCCGAAAATGTTTATCAAACTGGATGGGGGCGGCAGCACGCGCCCGGTCATCCGCGTGTTCAACTGCGTCGGGAAGCTGATATCTTCGATTAATGCAAGCAATTTTTTCTTTCTTGCCAGCGGTCGTGAAGCGTGAGTACTTTTTGTGTTCTGGCTCTATTTTCTCTCTCCTCTTGCTTTCTTCTCTCAGTGGGATTGTGGCAACCTCGTTACGCTCGGTTGGTCTGACGCGGAGGAGCTGATCGGGGTGCAGGACGACGGGACGATCTTCATCCACGACATGTTCGGTAACTTCGTGCACAAGTTCAGCGTCGGGAAGGACGTAACGGATGTGGCGGCGGCCAAGATATTCACTTCCGCATCCGGCACCGGTGTGGCGGTACTTACGTCCGGTTACAAAATCTATATCCTCAACAACATCAAGGACCCGAAGTCGCGCCCCTTGTCCGAACTGCTGAGTGAGTGGATTACGGTGGCTTGTTAATGCCCGCGGTCGTGCTCATCCCGGCCTTCGTTTCAGATCTAACCGCCAGTCTCACCTGCTGGGAGATGTTGTGCCGGGAGCGCACCACCAGCTGCCTGCTGGCGATCGGCAACGAGATCACGTTCGTCCGGCACGGTGACAACACGTTCAGCAACCACACGCTCGCGGTGAAGCACGACTACCAGTCGATCAGTCTGCTGGCCGTCTCGTTCGACCAGGAGCACGTGGCCGCCCTCACCAACACCGGAACGATTTGGATGGGATCGTGGGATCTCAAGCACAAGTACGGCGAGTTCGTGACGGGGCGCCAGGAGCGGGCGAATCAGCTCGTCTGGTGCACGGACGGTGGTGCTACCCAGCCCCAGGCCCAGGCCGTGATCGTCAGCTACACGAACCTGATACTGATCGTCGGCACCAGCGGCGAATCGAGCGTGTACACGTACGACTCGCAGATGACGCTCGTGCCGGAGATGGACTGTGTTCGCGTCCTGACCGGCTACTGTCACGAGCTGGTCCAGCGCGTGCCACCGAGCACTAGTAAAATCTTCGGCATCAACATCAGCGAACCGGCGAGCTTTCTGTTCGAGGCGCACCGGAAGTTCCAGGACCGGAGCCACCAGTCGGACGAGTACCTGTGCCTGATCAAGAGCCGCCTGCCGGCAGCCGTCGCCGACTGTGTGGACGCCGCGGCCGCTGGGCACGAGTTCGATCCGGCCACCCAGCAGAGCCTGATCCGGGCGGCCTACTTCGGGAAGAGCTTCGTGCCCGGGCACAGCTGCGAGGAGTACATGGCGATGTGCCACACGCTCAAGGTGCTGAACGTATTGCGCGATCGTAACGTTGCCATACCGATCACTATACGACAGTAAGTGTACGCCGGTGCGAGTGTGTATGTACATTTTTGTTCTTTAGTTGGTAAACGTTGCGCGCTCTCTTTGTTGCTTACGTTGTTGTTTTAATCGAAGCTAGAAAATGGATTTCCTGACACGCTCGTATTTCTATCAAAATGAATAGATTCAACCATCTCAAGCCGGAAATCATTCTGGATCGGTTGGTCTTCCGGAAGTACTACGGTTTGGCCATCGATATCGCGAAATATCTGAAGCTGGAGGAGACCCGCATTCTCGAGCACTGGGCGTTTCAGAAGATTACGCAGGATAAAAGTAAGTCCGGCTCGTTGACTCGTCCCGCTGCCACGATTAACTCGCATCCACACACTTTCAGACGACGACGAGGTGGCGCGCAAGATCGCGGCCAAGTTCTCGAGCGCGGACCTGCGCGAACCGATGTCGTACGCAAACGTGGCGGATAAAGCGCAGCAGCTCGGCAAAACGAAGCTGGCGATAACGGTGAGTGCAACGTACGCTCCGTGCCCGGTCCGAAATACAGCGCTCGCTTTTCACAGCTGCTCGAGCTGGAGAAGAAGAAGAAGCTGCAGGTGCCGCTGCTGTTGAAGCTGGGCGCGAGCGAGAAGGCGCTGATCGCCGCCACCCAGTCCGGCGATATCGATCTCATCTACATGGCGCTGCTGGAGATGAAGAATACGACCGCACTAGCGAAGTTCCACATGACGATCCGGCGCTACCCGCTCGCCCAGAACCTGTACAAGAAGTACTGCCAGCTGAACAGTCTCTCCACGCTGAAGGACATCCACTCGCAGGAGGACGACTTCCTGGCGCAGGCGGAGCTAACTCTCCGGGAGGCGCTGCTGCTCGGCAACCTCGACGCGTCCATCCCGGACGTGAGCGGAAACTATCGAAAGGCGGGTAAACCGATCGAGGCCGAGCTGGCGGACGAGACGAAGAAGCTGATCCGGCACCAGAAGCTGCTGCAGGACAAGTACCAGAAGGACTTCTTCGGCCTGCCGCTGCACGCGATGGTGAGGAAGTTGCTGCAGCTCGGCGACCAGCGGTACGCGGAGAAGCTGAAGGGCGAGTTCAAGATGTCCGAGCGGCGGTACTGGTGGCTGCGCGTGCAGACCTACGCGGAGAACTACCAGTGGGAGGAGCTGGAAAAGTTCGCCAAATCCAAGAAGAGCGTTATCGGGTACGAACCATTCGTGGAGGTGTGCCTCGCCGGCAGGATGAACGTGGCCGAGGCGAGGAAGTATCTGCCGCGCTGCAGCGAGGAGAACAAGCTTAAGTGGTACCTCCGGGCTGGGTAAGATAGGACAGGCTCCGAGTTCTTTCCCTGGTTGCCAAGTAACGCTCATTCGTTTGCGGATTTTTTGTTTTCACGCCAGGTGCTACGCCGATGCCGCGACTATCGCGTTCGTCCAGAAGGACATCGACAGTCTGCTGAAGATACACGACCACTGCACGAATGATCCCGCGCTGATGGCGACGGTCGAAAACATGATCGGGCAGCTGTCGAGCAAGAAGTGAAACCATTCCACGGGGGCGCACCTCTACAGTCGCAATAATTAATATTATATTTTTAATTTTTCCTTCCGTTATCACGAGACACCGTATAGCAAAGTACTCACCATTTAATTTAGACTTGAATATTTAATAAATGAAATAGGCTTGAAATATTTCACAGGTCAAATTTCAATCGGTTCCAACTCTAGGCCAGCTCGTTGCGCATTTTGTGCCTTTTGTTTTCGGAGCGCAGAGCAGCAAACAGCTGGATTTGATGGATGGAACCAGCTGAGCGGTGATCCTAAAATGTGGCTGTGCGCAACGGAATGGTGAAGGCTGGATGCGGACGGCTGGTTTTTACTATCTTTTTCGTGCAAATTTGGTTTGTGCCAAATCACACCATCGAAAATTTAAAATTATAGTGATATTTTATTTTAATGTTTTGAGTTTTGAAAATTTATAAATCAATTATTATGTATAGTTCTAATTATTAATGCTTTAAGCTTGTGTTTCAGATGTACTACATCCTAAAGCTATTTGAGGCTAATAATTGCATTCAAATAAACGGTCGATAAAACAAACCTTAAAACCAATACTCACCGCAGCAAAACGTAAATAAAGTCTTTTTCTGACACATGCATTTTTTTGTGGCATTTCTGCCTTTTATTTGTAATATACATGCGAATTAAAAACTAGTGCCGCGAACAGGATCGGCTTGGATCGCTGCTGCTCTTTCGGTGCCGGTGGTGCACACGTTACTGGAGGTTCATTCGAACATCTCCTCTTGTTTTAAACATTTAATTGCTAAGCGACGATTAGTTAGGTTACGTAAAGTGTGTGTTGTGGGTTCAGAAGAGGGATAACAACCACCACCGGATAGTAAGGGTAACGAAAGAATACACTTCGAGAGTGTGATAGAAAGGCGGGGAAAAGCAAAAAACATCTAGAATATAGTACGAAACTGTACCACACGCAGTGGATGTAGTAATCCGAACGCTTTTCCTTCAGGAAGTGCCGAATTTCGACAGAGCGCAGCGCAGAGCAGTATGTCTCCTTGTTTTTTTTGTTTTCTATCCTATGTTTTAGTTAGTGTTTCATCCAAAAACATCTTTCCTTTATATCAAGCTCCCGCAAAACAATCGTCTCTGTGGGAAAAACAGAGCGAATGTCGAAAAAAAAACACAACAAAGGCTACTGTCTAGTAGCTGACAGTGCGCGCATACAAAATTGCAAAAAAAACGATACTTATTTACCTAGGTTAGTATGCGGTGGCCTTTGGCGGCCACCGTCGTCGAAAATTATTTGACAGCACGTCAATGCGGGTGCACAATTTGACGAGCCCCCTTCGACAGCGAAGTCGGAAACCTAACAAAGTGTTGTGCACTAAGCTAGTAACAAACAAACGTTTTAACCTTAAACAAAAACATTTCCCAAAAGCGAAGTCGAACGTAGTGAGCGCTACGCTCAACCTGTTCTATTGCACCAACAAGTGCGTTAGCAATTTTCCCTTTTGTGACCTAAAATGGCGGTTGGTGGATAAAATCAACCGTGCACTCAAGGGGTTTGTGTTTTTTTTTGCACGCTTACATACTAAAAACAAACGCTAAAAGCTACTCCCTACAGCTAGGCCGAAACAAATGGGTGTGTGTGTGTTTGTGTGTTTACAGTAGCGCCAGCTTCATGACCGCCTTCCGCCACCGTTGGCATTCCGTGCGCAGGTGGCGCTCCTCGAACGAGAGCTTCTGGTGTTGGGCGTTCAGGCGCTCGGCCTCCTGTTCCAGGCGCTGCTCGCGGTCCTTCCGGTTGATGCGGGACTTGCGCGATGCCTCGTTGTTCTTGTCGCGCTGCTCCCGGTATCGCCAGTCCGCCTCGCTTAGATGTTGGTAGAGCGCGCGGTCGCGCACGGTGCCAGCCACCTTCGGTGGGCGGCCCCGCCGCTTCGGCGTCTTCGCGTTCGCGGTGCTGGACGAGACGTCCGAGCTGGAGTCGCCGCACGCGGACGAGGCGGACGAGTGGGAGGAGCGGACGCTGCAGGCACTGCTGCCACCGTTCGTCCGGCGGCTCGGCGACCGGGCGGACGAGGTGGTGCCGTGATTGGTGGAACCGATCAAGCTTGTCGCGGTTGCGTCCGTCAGCAGACGGAGCGTTTCCAGCGTGAGCGGCTGCGGTATGGATGCAGTCGGCTTTTCCGTTTCGGTCTTCAGCGGCTTCGGTGACCGCTTGGCGGAGGGCTTGGTGGTGTCGTCCTCATCCGGCGTGGTGTTGGTGACCGGACCGAGCAGATCTAGTGCAGGTTTCTCCTCAACGGCGCCGTGGTATCCACTAAACTCTAACGATTCCTGCGAGCGAAAGCGAGACACAAGCGAGAGGTTAGAAAGTTCGAAAATGCGATAATCAAAGCGTCCGAAACCCGTTCGAATCACACTTACGTCATTGGTGTCGATGAACGACAGAAGATCAAAGTGTCCATCTTCCAAATCCAGGATGTCGTTGGTAAGGTCGGGCGTGTTGAGTGCCGTCGTTGTCGCCATCGCGGCCTGCACCGGCAGGCGAAGCGATGGCAGGTCGTGATGCTGGGTGGTCGTCGTCGTCGTCGTGGTAGTCATCAGTGTTGGGGCAGCCGGGGCTACAAGCAGTGTCGTTGGTGGTTTCGGTGCGACGGTTACGACGAGCGTCGGTGCCGCCTTGCGGCTGGCGAGGGACGTCCGCTTCAACCCGACCGACTTGCTGGTGGGAGCGGGCGCTGGAAAGCTGACATCTTCCGGCGCGACGGCTGCCGCCCAGCTGTCGAGGTCTTGCGGTGGCGTCGGTGTTAGATCGCGTAGCTGCGGCTGCTGGTAGTCGGCGAGTCGCGGCACCTTGCTGTCCCGCCGCTCGTCGCCGCCCACCGGCTGCAGGCGTCGTTTCATCGCGTAGTAGTTGTGGTCGCGCTGCGGATGTAGGTCGGTCGTTGGAGCCACCCGTCCAACGCCGTGCAGCGTGTGGATCCGATCGAGATTGTGCACGAACGGTTGAGCGTGGTCCAGGAGTAGCGTACCATCGTCGACGAGCGCTGACTGCCCCCCGGCGGCGCTGCCGCTGATATCGTCTTGCAACCACTTGAGAATGTTCGGCGTGATGGGCTCGATATCGTCGGGTATTAGGTACGGGCAGGTGCGCGCCACGAGATGGTTGGAGGCGTCACAGTCGAACGAGCTCGACAGCTGCTCGATCTCTTCGTGCAGCGACACGGGCGAACTGAGCGGCACCGGTGGCTCGGCCAGCTCAACCTGCAGCTCGTCGAGCAGGTTGCTGCAGTCGATGCTCGTTTCTACGATGGTGGTTGTTGTCGTCGTCGTCGTGGTGGTGGCGCCCTTCTGCGCGCCGTACTCCTCTAGACTACGCTCCAGCTCCGCCATGTTGTTGCTGGCGCTGCTGCTCGTGCTGCTGGTGGTCGGCGAATGCAGCCACAGGTGATGCGGATCGTCGATGATGGTATTGGTGAAGTCGTTCGCGCCGTCCAGACAGGTGGCGTTCGTCCAGTCGATGTCCGGTAGTAGTGGTGTCGGTTCGCTCGCGTCAGTCGCTGCTACTGCTTGTGGTGGTGGTGCGATGGAGGCCGCGTACGGCGGCCGGACACCCCGAATACTATTACTGCTAACGCTAATGCTACTGTAGTCACACGGTTTGCTGTGGGATACGGGTTGCTGCTGCTGTGGCCGCCCGAGGGCGGCCGCAGCGGCAACCGTAAGAGAAGCGGCTGAAACGGTCCCACCACCGTTGCAGCTGCCCGACGCCGTTTGGCTTCGTGCTCCGCTAGAAAACTGGCCGCCACAGCCGCC
>JXXB01029145.1:0-11123 GCA_000956275.1 Anopheles koliensis | reverse complement strand
ATCGACTTATTTGGTTATGGTAGAGTACTACATCAAGAGATGAATTTTGCATAAGCCAGAAAATCGTTTTAAAGTATCAATAAACTGGAATTTTTCCGGACAATCATGACCGTGTTTAACATGATGATTTTGCTGCACAAAAACGGGACCACCGTTGCTATGGTGTTGCTCGTTGTCAACAAACAAAATCCTACAGCAACCGCCGCGAAGCAATCGAGTAAATGCAAAAAAAGCCCTTTGGTGGATGAATACATTTTAAGCTAATATTCGTGTATCAGTGCCTTACCGAGCTGTGCAAGCTACTGAAGCCGTGAACTAAACCACTTTCGACGCTTACAACATGACCGTGACAAACATTTTAATCATACTCAACCTCGGATGTGAAATGCTCTACGTGATCGATCAGCGGCTGAAAGCGCAGTCCATACCGCTGGATAAATCTGCACAAGGTAAGCAAAAAATAGAGGGGACGCAGCGGTTGAGATTTAGGATGATTTTGATTGACAGTCAACAGCTATTCGGGACAGTCGAACGTTTCAGAAGGTGTGAAACCATCCGGAACAGGAGCGATCGATTTTGCACTATTAGTTTTATTTTATTTACTTTCACACACCGTTAGCCAGTCAAAATGCTTCACTAGCAGCTGTAGTGAAAATTGACCTGCAGCATTTTTAGTTCATTCTGACTGTAATTACACCCTATTGTCTTAAGATTAGATTAATATCCACTTTACATTATGCTTTCAATCGATACGCAATCCAACAATCGATCAATTTGGATACTGGAGACAATGTGTGGAGCGAATAATGTTGGCAATCCGACGGTTGCCATCAATGCACTACTGGTTCCAAGGGAACCCCGCGTATAGCGCTAAAGTCGAGCTTGCTGTCGACGCTCTCATCCAGCTGACCAATGATGGCAATATTATCGCCACGAATGATGTGCAGGCCCAACACGACCTGCTCGATGCCTGCGGTCAGCGAATAGACGCGCTCGTGTGATTCGTCCAGGATCACATTGACCGTCTGGTCGAATCCCTTCAGCGTGCCAACAAAGTTACGACCGTCGGCGGTTATTATCGACACGGTGTTGTTGACGTACGATTCCAGCCCAGACATCGTTAGCGGTCTAGAACATGAAATGAAACGCTCAATCACTAACTCAAGATTTATAATCAGACGGATCTTACCGAAGATATAGTAACGAATTTGCGAGGGGTTTTGTTTCTCTTTGCGGTAAGATTTGTTTGTTTTGGTTTCTACACCCGATTCGGTGAGGTCCCGTAAATATCTCGTTTTGACAACCAGCCGACGAGCAACGAAAAGTTAGGAAAACGTCAGATAACTGGCAGGTTGAAATGTATACACCTTGGGTTTTATTGTAAAACTTTTCGATATTGTCGTTACAAGTTTTGCAAAGATTGCGCAAAACAACGAACTCATAAGGTTTCGTTTAACTTAACCTAAAGCAAGAGTAAAATACCAGCACCTCTGATTCCAATTAAATTAAAAACTTAAGGAAACTTGTAATCAATATCTTTACTCCACAGTACTCCGTGAGATAACAGAGGTACTGCTCGATCCTAAATTTCTTCACTACATAGCAACGGCTTATCAGCAGAGCATGCTGACGGTTCAGCAGTGTCGTGTACTGCTTACAGATATAGCCTGCTGTTCCCTAATGCGCCTGGACATCAGCTCTATGGATAAACTGTGGGACCTTATGGTTATGATATTCAAGTGGCAAATGTTTATTACCAACAAGAACGCCCAGATGCTGCTGGACCTCACATTCCGTCATCTGGATGGGATCGGGCGCTTGATTCCCGAAATGCGAAAGCAAATACTGATAGACAACGTGAAAAAGTCGCTCATCGAACTGTGGGATCCATTGTGCGAAGACGAGCAGACCATCGTCCATCGGAAGGTGTACAAATGGCTGAAGCCGTACAACACCAAGATTTCCATTCTCATCCGCATGGGGTTGCAGAAGTCTACGGGCGAGTTCGAGCAGGAACCCAAGAACAACATTTTCTACAATTACTACATCAACAACATCGGTGAGAATATTTACTCGAAAACAGCCAATCTGGCTGCGTTAAAGGCGCAACATGATGCGGCTGGCACAGCGAGCAGCTCCAGCGCTGACATGATTACTGCTGGGCACGAAATCGATACACTCGTTCAGCAGCTGAATATTCAGCATGATCCAACGGATGATGCCAGCAGAAGCAGTAGTACCGCCAGTGCAGCTAGAGAAGTTTCCCAATCGGCTTCTATACACGGGGGACTCAATGATATAGTAATCGCAGAAGGAACCAGCCAAAATGATGCCAGTCAAACAATCGAACGTAACTATGCAAAGTGTGCGATCGAAAATGGTACCACAGAGCAGGACGCTAACTCTTTTCCAGACACAAACCAGAAAGAAAGCAACCTGGAAAAACTGATGAAAAAGATACAACTGGAGAAAGATGATTTCATACTTCCCGATAGCGGCACAATCGATGCAAACGAGCAGTTGGTCAAAATGTTTGACGAAAATTTAGAAATTTGATCAGAATATTCGCTATTACCATAGCTTGGTTTGAAAACGTGTAGGAACTGTAGAGGTAGGTGTTCGCAAAGCCTTGCAACTTTTGATCTAGTCCACGGAATGTGATGTTTTTTGTGTAATTGTAGCTTATTCAAAATTTAACCAAAGTTGTTTGAACAATTAATAAAGCGTGCTGAAGTAGAGTGGTTAGCCGGTGTCGACAACTTATGTCATGATAAAATTGAGAAATTTTCCACTCCCTTTCACACTCTTCTATGTGCAATATTAAATCGTTTGAAGAGAGGTTGTCGTTCTCTATTTAGAGAGTGACGTGATGTATGGACGACGCGTGTTCGAACATTTCACTCGAACTTCGGGATTTTTCGAGGACTTTCTATCCCGCCGCTTGAATCGAGCATAACAATCAAGCCCGGTTTAAACAAGCGATTGGACCAAATGAAAATAATTCGTAGTTTTTTCATTGATTAGCTTGTATTTTGGATGAAAACTCATTTAAAAAAATAAATAACATTTCGCTCAGCGAAGGTAAGCTAAATCTCTCGTATAAAACTAGTATTGCCCCTATAAATTTGTATTTTTCGAAATGTTTAAATCAATCTATGGGTGACAATCGGTCGTTGTCAATGTGTGGTAGCTGCACTTCAGTTAAATTGGCGCCTGTTATGTTGGCAACCCTGAGGTGTATATTTTTTTTCAGAGAAAAATTGTTTTACGACGACGTCGACGGAAAATCGAGAGTTTGTGTGGTGTTTTGTCTAAAAGGAATAATTTGGAGTGATTCTAGAGGAGAAATAATAGTGTGCTAGCCGTGCTATCTCACCGCAGGACAGAATGTCGCTCTTCGGAATGATGAACGATCTAGAGGAGGATCCTATTTTTGGGTAAGTATCTAAAGAGCCCTTTGTGTTACCTTCAACTTTATGGTTGGCTTCGTCCATTAATGTTTGTAATAAAAATGGGCGCTCAGCTTTTCGATGCCCGAGAATCGTTCCACTGCACGATGCGATTAAGATTCACGCTGTGTACTTTTTGGACTCTTTTCCTGCAGCCATCACATGCGTTCGATGCGCCAGATGAGTAACATGCTGAATTCGCTGTTTTCCGACCCGTTCGGTATGATGGGTGGTGTTGGCGGAATGGAGAGCATTGCCGCTGGACCGGCATTCGGTATGCGACACAACGCGCTGATGCCATTCATGGCGCCGCCACCTATGAACCGTCTGCTCAGCATCGGTGGCCCAGCCGATGGGCCCTCGTTCTGCAGCAGCAGCGTCATCTCGATGACATCCGGACCGAACGGGCCGCAGGTGTACCAGGCGACGTCTAGCACGCGTACCGGCCCGGGTGGCATAAAGGAGACGCGTAAAACGGTGCAGGACAGCCGCACCGGCACGAAGAAGATGGCCATCGGGCATCACATCGGCGACCGAGCGCACATCATCGAGCGGGAACAGAACATGTCGACCGGGGTGCAGGAAGAACGTCAGGATTTTATCAACTTGGACGACGAGGAGGCGGAGGATTTCGATCGCGAGTTCCAGACGAAGGCGCGCACCGTGATGGGGGGCATGCCGGGGGGCGTCCGTCGTTCGCAACAGCTGGCCCTCCCATCGACACAGCCAACGTAAGTAGAGGGAGGTTCTTAGCCATTGGAACGATTGTCCGTTGAACATAATAGTGTATGTGAAGCACATAAATGCATGCTGCCGAAGCTAGCTGTGAATTTAGCACTCGCCAAATCATTTGTTCGCCAGCGGTTTGCTCTTACATGATGCCAGAATACCTGCACGATGAGCGTGTTAATCTATTGGCTGTCGAATCGTTAAAATACGAACATAATGGGTTTAACAAAACGTTTGTTCCGATCTCTGCCAAACGATTACAACAACAAATGAAATGTAAAATATATATTTCGCTTGCTGAAATTAAAATGGATGTAATGCCAAATAATGTTTTCATATTTCTAATATATAAATTTAAAAAAAAAAATTTGCCAAGGTTTAATGTAAATTAAAGTTTTTATTTTTGAGATCAAAACAAATTGCTATTTTATTTCCACCTGGGCCGTGTGAGCAATCTGCAAATCAAAAGGTGCAATCGGTTCTACATTATAGACAATCCCTCCAGACGGCGTGTAGTAAAGTTCTGTTAAATTAAACATCCCATCTCCCCATCCCCCCGAATGGGGCCACAAACCACAATCGTCGGTTTCTTACCTTCCTCCTCATCCCCGTTACCACCCCGCAGTCAATCGCAGCGCATACTGTCGATAACCGAAGTGCCGGATAATGGGTGCGAATCGTGCGGCAATCCCAGCGATAGCCCGATCTGCGACGATTGCAGCAATAGAAGCACGAGCAACAATGGTAACCAAGACAACGGCGGTAGCGGCGGGATCATACACAATCACCACCACTACGACAATCAGCAGCAGCAGCATCAGCAGCACCAGACACCGCAACGGCAGCAAACGATGAGCAAAGCAGGCGGGCGCAGCAACAGCAACAGTGGTGGCCCGATCACGGCCCGTCGTTCGATCCGATCGCCAGCTTCGTCACCGCTGAGCATGGCATCGTCGCCTGTTAGTGGCACGAATCATCATCACATTACGACCAGGTACTGGAAAGTGACAGCACACACAACTCCGCCATTGGTGGTGGCTGTGTGCGTGTGTGTATGTTCGTGTGTGCTTATATTAAAATTTCACGCCTACTAATCGACACCATCGTCTCGCCATCTCAGTGTTAATGCGCTCTAATGCACCTTCGTGTAATATGTATGTGGCTTTCTGTACACGGATAACTCACATTCCATGCACGCATAATATGCGCTGCCACTGATCGTTACTGTGTGCACCGAAAAGCCATCCTTTTCTAGTACGTTCATCCACGACATCACGACATGTTTACGTACGATACATCTCGTCCGCCGAAACGAAGAAAGAGCACGCGACGGATACGAATGACGAATAGCGTATTGAATCGAATCGTTTTGTCTGTTCTTTCTCGTCCGCAGCGTTCATCCACATCCGTACAGCACGTCGGGAAGGAAATCGCGGCCACTGAAGGGACCATCGTCATCATCCCAGCATCATACACCGCAGCACTACCAGTAATCCAGTTTCCGGTTCTCATAGCAACGGAGGGATGTGATGCAAACATCCCCGTTTCCCCCTCCCCTCCCCCTATCCTTTACCAACAACAATCGTTCCACGAAGGATATTAAGATTTGAAGCTCTACTCCCTTCAACCGCAATCGGGTGAAGCGAAAAATACACAAAATATTTGAAATGCTATATAAAATAATATAATACAGGAGTCGCTGGTGAGTGTGCGCGCGCGCCCCCGGTAGACTACCTACAACGCCCTAGAGATCTAAGTTACGATTTACATTGCCGTCTGTGGCGTAACGTGTACACATCGTTTTATCGGATTCGTTTTCTAATGCCTTATTTATCCACGAGCGAAACTTCTGGCGCGAGCGAGGGAACAACAAAACCAAACCGCAAGCGAGAACGGGTTTACGAGAGGCGAGCGAGAAAGCGTGGATCGGACAGGTGTTGCTAGAGGTTCTTTGTTAGCGTTAGCGAATTATCGTTTATTGTGTAAAGGTTTGTTTTTAGATTTTCACAGCGCGATGGTTCTATGAGGTATGAAACCAAATTTTGAATTATTATTATTTTTTTAGTAAGATAATCAATGTTTACTAATACTATTCAGGGGTTCTGTAGTGTACTGGTAGCGGTGCCGGTCTCTTATGCGACGGAACCGATACCACGATCCAATCTGGACCGTCGTCTCACCCTAGCAGGGAGTGACCGACCAGCTACGATGGTAAAAGATGGTCCGATTAAGACCCCGCCTGGTCGTTAGGCAAAAGAAAAGAAGAAATATTATTCACTTCAAGGCTCAACGAAAGAACTGGAGAGTAAGGTGAAGAGGAGTGTGCGTGCGTGAGTGTCCTTTTTCCTACCTTTGTCCCCTGGATGTGTAGCCCCAGGGCAGGAAGCATCGGGCGAGGTACGTCGACAAGGACGGCGATGACGCTCGATATTTAAGATGTTTATTAATATAAGAAAGTATCATACCGGAAGAACAGCAACAAACAAAAAAAAAACACTACTTTGAAGAATAAATAAATATTTGCCAACCATGTAGCTGCCATGTTTCTCATGTTTTTTTTCTTCCTAATTTAGAGCACATACGACGGCATTGATTTTGTTTGGTTTATTGTAACAACAATCATTTCTGTTACAGTAGGCTCCTCTATTTATATGATACAAAACACGAATAACGCGCCTGAACTGAACGCGAACATCCTAAAGCAACGCAAACAACGTGGCGCGTGTACGCGTTTGTGTTTGTGTGGCGGGTTGAGAGACCGTGTGTGCTTTTGTAATTATCTATAATCTCGTCAGGATCAAATGCTGTGATTCCTTTGGCCAAATTTTGTCTCATCGGTTGCCTCATGGATTTTGTCCCTTTAATCGCACACGCATACACACACGTCGGAAGATTCGATAGATTATTCTGATTGGCATGGTGGCGTGTATGTGTGTGTGTGTTGGATGAGTGGGTGGGAGGTGGGAAAACACGCAAGCACGTTCCAAAAGTAGCAATCCCTATCGCTAAATGCATTTTGTAGATCTCACGACGCGATCTCTCGTGCGCAAAATGCAATATTATACTTTGGTACCGAAAGTTACGAAGAAAAGAAGAGGAACGAAAGAAAGAATAAAACAAGCGGAAATGCGCTTGAATTTTCTCATTCTCTCATCCGCTGTGCGCTGTCGGTGGTTCAGTAGAACTGATTCAGCTGTTCGTAGGTGATGAAGAAAATGATGTTCCACGGGCCCATGCGGACCCAGGTCGGGATGAAACCTTTGTACAGCGCGCGGAAGCCTTCGTTGCGCACGGTTTGCACCGCACAGTCGACGCTGCCCGTGTAGTAGAGCCGGGGGGCGGCACCGGCCGTCGTGGTGGCCGGTGAAATGCTATGTTCGAGCTGGTGCACCCGCCGTTGGTTCATGAGGCGAGTCTGTCGGGATGGATGAAGAAGGGTTTAAAAGGGAGGAGTTCGAAATTAGGGTTTAATTAAAGAAACAATTTAAAAAAATATTCACCCTTATCACATCGATTGGTGTAGAAGCAATCGCACTTCCTAAGCTCGCTATAAAACTAGATCTGCAAAGTGGACGAAGCACAGTTAGTGTATATTCATCACTCGAACACACAAAACGTCGAGGCACTCACATAAAATGGTTCGCAACCTGATCGCCGAACGTTTCCATCAGGTGCAGCTTGCAGAAATCGTACACCGGAAGTTCGACGGCTGCTATCACTGCCGCCCGCTGGGCCGTCGGTCCGACACCCCGCCACAGGCCGCGGATGCCCTCGTGCACGTAAATCTCGCGGAAGCAGCGGATCAGCCCAACGTCGCTCGTGCCCCTGCCATGCACCTGCATGCGCACCTTCAGCACATCCGTCGGGTTGGCGATCGCACTGGAGATGGCACCGGCCATCGTCGCACAGGCCGCATTACACCAGAGACTCTCATTGCCGGCTTTATCGTGCAGCAGGCCACGATCGGTCGCCACCTTCTTCAGCGTGTAGTACGTGCCGAACTTGATCGTCCCGTACGTCGCCTGGCGGAGGACAGCGGGCCAGATGCTGTGAATGATGCGAGCATATTACGTAAATTTTATTATCTAGTATGCGATAAGAAACAAAATATCGTTTCTTAGGGCTATGAGTAAAGAAAGCATTTACAAAGCTTACTTTTATTAAACGCTAAACGTTCAATAGGGTATTTTTTGGTTTTTTTTTCTAAAATACCAATTCAATACTACAAACTCATTTGCGCCTTACCCGGAGTACAGTGCCTTCACACCTTCTTGGCGGGAAATTTTCACGAACGCATCCGTCATACCCCGGTACCGCAGCTCGCTGTGTGATCGATCAGTCTTTTGACCTTGAATTTGTAGCCGAGTTTTCGTTGTATCGATGGGAAACGTTCCTGAAAAAAAGGGACGAAGAAAACTGAATCAAACATTGCACACTACTGGATCAAAGCAGGCATGCCATGCCTTTGCCCTTCTTCCAGTGACGCACACACGCACACAAGTGGAACCGCGAGAGGAGCATGGTTATATAATGAGATTCGTGTTTTAAAACGCTGATTTTAATCATGATCGAATCGTTCGATCGAACGAGAGCCCAATTCCTCGCAAAACGTTTGCTTACCGAATTCGGCCATTATCGATGCCATGCCACCGTAAACAAACGGTCTCCAGTCGCGGATATCACCCATTTTTGAGACGCGCTTCGCGCGTTCGTCTTCCTTTCGATCACAGGAACCGATTCCTGTCTCGTTCCCGGTAAGTGCGCCAGCCGCGAAAGGGTGATGGTAATGCACCCACCCTCTTTTGCGCCACTTAACAACAACTGGGGGCCGCCAGCCGAGCAACGTACTATCGGTGGTGGGGTCACAGATGTTTCACCCTGTGACACACTGACGGAAGCTTTGTCGTTGACCGAGCAGGACTAGGATTTCCTCTTCCTTACGTTAATGTGGCTGGAGGAAAACCCCACGTTTGCTCTAGTTAGTCTGCTGTTGTTGAACGAATTTCCGACGAATTTTACGAACGTAAAGTGCGCGAAACATTATGGCAAGTTGATGGTATGCAATTTTCACACGATGCCTCCTGTGTTTATCCTCGCTCCAGAAGGAAGTTAGTTCGGGGAGATTTGCAAAAAAAAAAGCCGCCACTGACGGGAGCGCCTGGCCAGGGTCCTGATCTTCTAGATTATGTAATGACTGGATTCGTTTTGAGGCAGAAAAACGTGTTTCTACGTTCCTGTACGAGCAAACTGGAGGATTATTATCACTTCCTTGCTTTTTTGAGTTTGCAAAATTGACCAAACGACAGACGTGCCGGTGCACTTGGCTTGAAGGTTATAAAAAAACAAAGAAAAAAAATATACACATCACCCTATCGACAAAATGTGCTCGATTCGAAATGTTCCGTAAAGGCTTTTGCACGTGTCGAGCAGAGTTTTTTTTCACAAACTGTCAAATTTTCTTGAGCATCGCTGAGGTTTTTTAAATTTGCTTGCATCTTTAGAGAATTTAGCAGAGACTTTTTTCAGCTCGTAATGCATGGAAGAAGGAAAAATAAGTTTAACTTTCCAAACATAACTCTATAACCGCTCGATTAGGTCAGTTGAAATTTCTCTCGATGAAGTAAACATTTTCGAGCAGTAGTTTGCTGCAGTTCTTTGTTAGCAGCCGTTGCAACAGGTGTACGCGTTAAGATGCTTGAGTAATCATGAAATACTTAAGTTTATATGCGTACTTATCAAATGCTCACCGTGCTCAACAAATTCTACAATCAAATTTTCGGATTCGTTCATGAAGCAGTTTCCGACGCTGAACATTTCTAAACGTAGTAAGTAACTTTATTTTCACAAAACAACGCTCCATTGGTAGTGTATGATATAGTTGGGGTGTGTAATACAGCTCTCGGGGACTCGCTTGGGAATAAGATATACAATGAAGCGAAAGTTATAGATAGTACGGTATAGAAAGCGATGAAACACGTAGAGGTGTGCCATGTGAGGGGAAATTGTTTTCCCAGTTTTTTTCCGATAAACTGTAGTAAGTATTCGACAGTGACTTTCCTGCCCAAGAAGCTGCTACGACGTACGTTCCATGCTACACTGTACTAGACACTCACAAACACACGCACACACTACCCTCTTACGCATCATCTGCGGAAGATCATCATGCCATCCGCAACATTGAACAGACTCCACTTACGGGTCAGCGCATAACTATATGCGCGGTACTTCATTTTCCTATCACAGTACACATGTTGGATTAAAACTTAGGGTTTCACGCTGTATGGACCAAGTCGCGTGCAAATTGAAAACCGAAAATACACTAATCCTATACTCCTAGCTGTCCTAGTACACAGTCAGACTATTGGCGACCACTCATAAATCGCTAGGCCGCGGTGGCCAGTAGGACTAGCAAACCGCAACGGTGTGCCTTTCTAACAGCGGGAGAGGGGGAAGCGGCTGGGTTTTTTTAAACTAATGATAAAACATAATGACCTAACTTGCTATGTACAGTGACTATCAACGTGCCCGTTGTGATGTGATGTGCATACATTCCTCCTTGCTGCAATGAGCATTATACAGTTTGATGCTAACATAGGGATGAACTCTCCCGTTCCCGTCTCCACCATTGCCGTTGCCGGGTTGGCGTGTTTAGAAATCCTCAAACAGCTGCATCTCGATCTTGTCCAGCGATCTCACCGACTTCCAATCCGTCTCCGGGTAGTCGTCGAAGTTGCTGGTGTCGTCTTCTTTCGAGCTAAACACATACGTGGGCACTATTGGAGGCTACAAAGGGGAGAAAGAGGAGAATGAGACGAATTAGTCCGATTTCTTTTCGGTAATTTCTTGTTCGCAAGTTGATCATACTTTCAGCTGCTTTCGTATGACGACGTTCCAGTCTAGGTGCTTAAACCACCGGTGTCTTTTAACGTCTTCGGCACCATTTTG
>JXXB01029136.1:0-10752 GCA_000956275.1 Anopheles koliensis | reverse complement strand
TTTTCGCAAAATGTAGAGCACCGCTAGCCTAGGCGCGAAGCAACACTAGTTTCGGTCGGTGGTAAAAAAAGTAAGCATAAGCGCGCACCTTCCCAGCCGAGATTGAAGTACGTGAACGTAAAAGGACGAAAAGCTGGTGTGAGGGTGGGTCCCCAGATTTACGGTGCGTCGTTTAGGTGGAATTTTATTTATGGTTGTTTTGAACAACTTTTCACGGCGTCAGGTTGTACGGTGCTTCGGTCGCTTCCGTGCGTCCGCGTTTATTTCCCTTCGCAGCGTATGCGAAGGCGTCACGCACAGTTCGCCGCTCCTTCCAGTCGCCCGGCACTCAACAAGTTAGCACGATTTAATGGTCAATTTTTCCACCGGCCGTGAAAGCCTGATCCTTTCGCTGGCCGGAAGCGCGGTCGCTCGGTCGCTCGAAGTTCCCTGCTACGGGGAACGTTGGCTATCTATTATCGTTTCGGCGCAACACGGGCAAAACCTAAGCACGCGTTTGACCCACCGCGGTAGAGATTTAGCAAGATCCGTGTACGCGGTGTAGGTAGTGTCGTGGTTTTTGAATATTTGTTTTAAGAGATTGCCATTTCACTTTAGATGTCACGGCGCTCGCTCTCGGCACGTTCGGCTTTGCCCCGTTGCCGCTAACTAAATGGTTTCTCGTTCCATTAATTTTAATTAATCACTCGGTGGTTGTTAGTTGATTGCTACGCGCGTTGGAAAAATCGTTGCGTGGTGTTTGCTCTGGGTTTTGTAAGAAAATTTCGCAAACTCCGCCCGACAATCCCGAGCACCTGGCTGCGAATGGAGGCGCCTGGTCGTTGGTTTGGAATCTAATTTGAAGCACGTAAAGTGCTTTTTGTTCATTAATTTTGCATTCAATTCGTTTCTTGTTCCATCGCCGTGCTTTCCATGTTTTTCACAATGCTCTTTGTAGTACTGGAAAGCTGTAAAGGTTTTCCAAACCGTTTAGGATTTTATAAAACATTTCTTTACTGTTTTTGTTAATCAAATAATGCAATCATGTTGCTGCACTATCGAGACGTGCTCAATAATTAATTTTAATTTTCGGCACACACTTGCCCACTGTCCCGGCAGGAGCAAATCAACCGCTCCATTAGCAAAGCATTCATTCTCGTTACCGATCGTTCATTAAAACTAACGACCCGGTTCCAGTCGGTGTGTAAGAGCGAATCCGACACACCATCCAGAGGTAATGCTGTAGTTTTGGAACTGTTATTGCCCGATTCCATTTTGAAATTAGAATTTGTATTACGATGGCCGATGCCAACATGGACGCGGTGTGTCTCTTCCGAGAAAGTTTTATCATGCAATCGTCGGGCGGCATCCGGGCCAAAGTTTTCCGTTCACTTCTCCCATTCGGCTTTGATGATAACTTCCTGCCCATGCTTGAAATGAGCGGAATCCGAATGCATGTGAGCATGTAATTCGTATCAGGGATTGTTTTTTCGTACTGTGTGTGGCGGAAAAGAAAAATAACAAACGCATATAACATTCGAACGGGGTTCGTGTGTCGTGCCCCAAAACTCGTTAAATAGACATTTTTCCTTGTTTACGGTACATTGAGATACCGAAAAGAGCAAAGCCGAGCGCTGAACAAAACCCGCCCCGCACTCTACCTTCTGTGTCAAAGGAAAAAGCTGTTCTAAACCTTCGCCCGGACGATTGTTGGATTGCTGCGAGTGAGCAAAGGTAAGGCACTTCAAACAAGATTTCCAAAAATACTCTTCCCAACCAACCAACCCACTATGGTGTGGCGCATAAAACCGGTCTAGACTGGTTTTATGTCGTGAAGTTGTCTTCAAATTCTTTGCGCTCCGGTGAAGTTCTTCTGCTGCCGGCCGCTCGGCCGTAATACAATTTTCCACTCCGGGTCGGGAACGAAAATCAGGAGTTGTTTGTTACCTTTTGCGTTTGCTGATTAGAGGTCCGAACGCTTTCATTTTCATACTCCACCATCGTGTGGACGCATCCGTACCTGACGTTTTTGCCACCTAGAACGAGTCGAGTGGTCGAGGGCACCGGCAGGTCAGGGCATCGGCTACACTTGACAATTTGTGAGCTGTCGCTTTCTTCGCCTCACTTATCCCGGCGGTGGTCGCTCTTTGCTCACTTCACTCGATAGCATCACTCAAAAATATGATATTTCATCTCGAGTCAGGCGACGGCAAACTTATTGCCTAAGTACTAAGTAATCCCAGCGAGTGTCCTTGTGGAGTTTTGGGAAGCAAAAGTTGCCCATCGGGGACGTGCCAAACTTAATTCTGTAAGCTGCTGTTTGAAGATGTTCGGGAACGCTTTGCAACCAAAAGCCAACCAGACAGACACTACTCCCAGGTGTAGTTTTAAGTCACCACGGGTTTGTTATGTTAAACGAGTTAAAGTCTTGACATTAAGTTTGAAAAGGGAAGGTGGAGGGTGGAGATAGCAGCTCTTTCTTTGCATACAGAACGTGTACTTTCTATGGTTGAAGTATGAACCTTAGAGCAAGTAAATCGATTGTGAGTCTGAACAGTAGTTACAAGTTTGAGACTGAAAATTATGAAGAAGAACAGTTTATCTGGTCTTTTCTTGGGAATAAATTGGTTCTTCATGCGGATTATCTTTCATGGTACAAGGTTTTGTTATAAAAAGATGAAGGTTTGTTTCAATTTCGTCTAGT
This sequence comes from Anopheles koliensis, assembly GCA_000956275.1. Classification (NCBI taxonomy): domain Eukaryota; kingdom Metazoa; phylum Arthropoda; class Insecta; order Diptera; family Culicidae; genus Anopheles; species Anopheles koliensis. The sequence goes on along the minus strand of JXXB01029136.1, from coordinate 8,069 downwards.
TTCTAGTAAATTTAAACAAGCGTACCTATACGAAACGTGATTATTTATTTAAATTAATTCATATGCCCCGTAAATCTAATTTCTTCGAACAAATCATCCCCCGGAAGAGTGCTCGGCAGCATGACGACATGTTGCTAATTTTACAAGCGAAAACAGCGTACGCTAGACGTGCTCTGTCTTCCTCCCAACCCGACGTCAAACCAAAATCCACCCAAGACATCAATTATTCATCGGATCAATCTTTATTAATACGCACTTTTTGACACGTGATTTACGAACAGCGAACAAGACAGGGGCTTCCCGTGATTGGCTGTGGGACGTGATGCGGAACCGTTTTTGGAATGGGTGGCTTACGGATACAGTGGGGAAGTGACTCTCTTTTCATCCCATACCACTCCAAAGCCACGTTCTGTGTACACCTTCGTAGCAGGTTTTTTACCTTATCAGGCGACCACTCGAAACAGCGATAGAGAGAAAGAAAATGCGGGAAAATAGGAAATCGATTTGAAAACAGCATCAGCAGCCATCGGAGCTACAATCGATACATGTGCTGCCAGAGCCTGCGCGTCCCAGGAGAAATACCGGATGCCTATTTCCTCACCGTGTGTTCGTTGCCGCACGCGCCATTGACGCGACGCGGGTGTGACTGATAGGTTCGGTTGTTCAAATTCAATTCCATTCCCGAACCGGTGGAAGACACAACCGTTCCGGTGGGAGTTTTCTGTCTTCCATTTCTTACGCGGCTATTCGCAGCCGCCTACCTGTGCGAAATCCACCGGAGCAATGTTTAGGCCCCTTACTCGTGGGCTGACTGGATTGGATGGGGGAAATATATTTCCAACCCCAAAATAGAGCAACTGGCGCTGTGTTTTTTCCCCATTTTGGCTTGCTTTCCCTGGGACGAGGGCAGGCCCCGGTGGCTCTCCCACAGGAATCGATCACTCAATTGAATTGATTTCGAGCTTTTCGATGCGTGCAACATCAATTTATTTGCGGGGCAAGTACAAGAAAGGTGTCTTACCAAGCCCGAGGTTGGTGGTGCGTATGCATGTTTCTACATTAGTTGTATCTAATCTAATCAATGAAATGCAAGCCGGCTCCGTTACGCTCGCAATGGGCGGAAAGAATCTTATTGTGAAATGTGAGCTGGCGAAACAAGACGTTAGTTTTGGTTGATCGATGTTAAGCATGAGATAGAATTTGGCTTTTATGTAACGAATTTCAATAGTAGCGTTATTGTTGTGCGTGGAATGATTGTAACTGATTTTGATTCAAAACATTTTAATATGGTAGCTATATCTTTAATAGAAAATACATCTAGAATTGGACGATGTCCTTACACATCGCTGCACATCCACGGACTCTCGTTATAATATTCCACCTTAATCACATATTTCACGCGAAACGACAAATAGATACTATGAAACCCTCCAGTACACCGTCACGTTATGCGCAGCTTTACGACGATATCTTCATCGACCGACCGGGACGTGACCATGGTTTACCGTGGAACGATAATAACGCTCGCCTTCGTTAGTGGCGGGAAATTATGGCTGGCTGGCTCGTCCATCTGCTCATTACTTTTTCGCCATCCAACGCACGGAACCGTGCCGGTGAACCGGGCAATTGGCTTGTGCACGAAAGTCTCCCGGGATCTTGCCGAACCGGGACGACGACAGCATGTGCACACGCTTATGAATTACAATAATATAAATTTTCATTCCTTCCGAATAATCCGATCCCTGGGTGCGACGACGTGTCCGTGTCGTGTGGTGTACCTTTCCCGGCGTTTTACGGCCGGGGTGTGTGTGTCGTCGTCGTCAGCGTCATTAAGATTGAAACGTACGATATCCAATCGCTGCTCGAACATTCTCGATTAAAAGAACGACCAAGGCGTCGCGATGGAAGCCCAGGGTAAAAGCGATATATGTAGCACGACCTCGCTCTTGGCACCGTCACCGATTGCCTAGCGATCGATTTTTCATACGCAGCCGGTCGGAAGTAACGATCCAACACACGCGTTTTCCAAACATTCATCCACGGCGAGGCATCAGGTTCGTTTTTGCGCGCTATCAACAATTGGAAGAAATCGTACACGACGGTTTTGGACAGCAAGGTTTTTTCTCCCATCCACTTTTCGAACAGAGGAGCTGAAAGCTCCCGAGGATCGATCGATGAATTTTGATCGTAATTTGTTATTAGCGTGTTTCCGTCTCCTTCGTCGAAGCACGTGCCTTCCTTGCTGCGTAGATGTTTATGCAAATGAGATTGCGTGGCCTTAAGTTCATTAGATTTTAGTACACGTGTTTGATGTGGGTGGACGGGGTCTCCTGTTTGAATTTCAGTTACGTGTGCGCCATAAATATAAATATGTATCGATGTCCTTCGCAATGTCTCATTATTTGAGATTGTAAAAAGCTATGGAATTATTATGATTTGTGACTCGAATTATGAAAACCTGCCTTAATTTCCTTTAAAAAATATCTTTTCAATGCAATATATTTTTATATTATTTCAATAGTTTCACTTGACAAACTTGGTCCAAGAGATTAATTTTTCCTTGATAACGAACTCATAAAACTTACATTATTTGCGTTGCCAACGACGAGCTGCGTTAATAAAGTTACCAGGGCAGGGCAGTCGGGCAAGAGAATGTTTACTCGCAAGCAAAAAAAAGTGCAATAAATAACAATTTCACTGCATACGAGCGAGAAAAAGACGAACGAAAGCACCCACTATGAAAACAATCGTACATCAAGCCACTTTACGAGTCTTGTCGTCTCGGGACGGATGTACCCATAGAAATTAAAACCGGCGCCACACTCTCCCGGTGTGTGTGTGTGTGTGTGTATAAACGCCGTCAACCGTGCGGTCGGATGTCCTGCAGACTGAAGTTTCTAAGAGTTGATAAGTAACTAGAAGAGGTGAGTAACTTGAGAGGTGCACTGTAGTGTATAACTTATGTGATTAATCTGTCAATATATGCAAATTTGAATGTTATAATAACAAAAAATATACATAGAATAATTTATTCATGCTACAATCTTACCATTTGCTCCAATGTTCTAGAATTGACGTTTTCATCACTCGTTTTGCTTGCTATCTTTATACATCTGAAACAATTCTTAAAAAAAAAAAACTCCCTCGTGCACAAGCGAGAAAAATACTTACCCTTACTCAGCGCACATTAAATCGTCCTGTGCAGAGTTGGTGCAAAGTTTCGTAGTTTTTGTTTCAGTTTTTTTCCTCCTCCTACACACAACAATACCTTTGCCGACGGTGCAGTTGCATTCGCCCGTCGCATAACAGTGGGAGAAAAAAGCAAACGCGCCACCCCAAGAGCGCGTCCCACCGGGAATGGAATGTATAACGCGCGCGCGAACACTCCCGGATGCGCTGACATCACTTTCCCTCCAGCTCCATTGTGCAAAAATTGCATTGTTACAGCGGGTAGTGCATTCGTGAAACAACCCGCCACACGATATATCGGGACTTACGAAATCGCTGTAGCGCGCCAACAGCAGGAAGAAGAAAAAAACTGCCCTACGCGCTTGCCTGACGCAGATACTTCCGCACGATACTTCCACTTCCGGATTTGTGTTGCCATTGTTCGTGTGTATGTGTGTATGTGCTTGTACGCGAATAGCGGGTGTGGATTTTGTGTCCCGAGCACGTTACTCTCGAGCGTGTCCCAGTACACCCGGCCGGCGAAGGGAGGATGGCGCAATAAAATGTCACAACTTTATGCGGGCCAGTGAACGAGAACTTCGTTTGCCAGTCGGTTACGGTGGACAGGAATTATTTCAGCCTCGAGTGTCACTATCGCCGGCGGCCGTAAGTTTGGCTCGGTAAAATATGCACCACTTTGCCTTTCTCTCGGGGGGCCAGTAGGACGAGAGTCTGAGACGCACAATAACAAAAAAAATACAAACCTTCCACCGGAACAACTTGACGCGCGAACTGCCCGAGATAATAGAATGGCACCAGTCCGGAAGCAATGCTAGTGACCTAATTTTTAACAACAGTAGAAGCAGCAGTGTGCCGGTTCTGTTTTTTGTGTCTTACACGCAGACACTCCCAAGCTTTGGGTGATGAATTTCCCATGTAAATTGGGTACACCGACACTTCATCCCGACGTGGTTCATGAATGGCTGCCTGAGAGAGAAAAGGGGCAAGAGAGATGTACAAAAATTAAATAAATCACGACACAGTTAAACTCTTCAGTTTCGGTAGGTATGGGTTGGCAAATTCTTTACAGTGAAGCTCCTCGGTTATTAACTGACAACTTCCGAGCTTTCAGGAACGCGCGCGTGTGTGCCTGTGGCCTTCTGAAGGTCGTCCTTACAGCAGCAACGAGATATTTCTTCCATTAGCACCCGTCCGAGAAAGTAAAGTTGTGGAGCTCACAATTTTTTTTCATAACACCATCTCCCGGGCCGAGTGAAACAATTTGTATGAATAAATCATACCCATTTTCCGTTATGAACCTTAAACTCGTGGGCCCGTACACAACCAAACCGCGATCCTCCAAAACACCATCCGTATCACCTCCACGGTGGAAACATTATTGAGTTTTCGGAAGGGCGTTTTATGGTGTGTCTGAGAGGGGAAGGGGTCGCCCATCTTATACCGGCGTTATGTGTTTTGGGCCCGAACAAAGGCAGCCTACACAAGCGTGTGTGTGTTTGTAAGCTTTCTTGCATCATTCAAGCCAGTTTGAAAGCTTTTTACAGGTTTTGCTCTTTTCTGCGTGTTTTTTTACTCAAATTTAGCTGGCTCCTGCAGGCAAGTTTGGTAGAAAGAACTAGTTAAAAGGGTTATGTTAGCGAAGGCAGTAGCAGGGTTTGATAAATGCACGGCAGTGCAAGTGCTTTATGTGCTTTCTGGATAGGAGTTTTCCACTTTCCAGCGCTTTCTGGTTCTTACCGAGTTTAATCTGTGTTTTGTGTTTTCCTCGAGAAAGCAGGACTGTGTGCCTTTAGGTTGCTTTTTCTAATGCACACATGCTAACCGCCGAAGAAGCAGTCTGTGTAATTTAGCTTTCAACACTACACGAGTCAAGCTCGGTACCATTTGGGAGATTTTTTTTCTTTCGTAAAGCCTGCTTTCTTTATCCTTAATAGGATTTGATCGGTATAAGACACCGGATAAATTTATTATTAATGCAATTTGCTGAACTTTGAACTTTGAAACACTCTTTTGGTGTAATGAATATTTTATGGGATACGTTTTGAAATTGAATCACAACACCCCTTTTCGTACTCAGCAACACTGAAGATTTGCGAACCCGGTTATACATTTTGCTGTGACCTCCATTTACATGATTGCGCGCTGGTAATGATGTACCGTACAATTTAAGGACGGTTCAGTAAAAGTTACAGCAATTTTCCCACCGCATGATGATGCGTCACTTTGCCTCGCCTATTATGCACCATCATTTTCGGGAGCATTTTAGCGCTAACAGGTATCATGAGGTACGAAATTGAGCTGCTTGTAAAACTAGAAATTGTGCCTGTTCTAGCGCCTAGTTCGCCTCGGTCCGCACAACATTGTGCTCTCGTGTGAACGTTCCACTTCCCTTCGTTAGGTAGAACAATCATCCCGTTTGTGCTGCGGGAGCAGCACCGGTACAAAATGGTCCATTTTTCGTCGGCAGGTTGATGAAAGTGGTAGCCATTTTCACGACAATCGTGCCTTCGTCTTGGTGTGCGAGCAAAAGAAGAGTGCTGCTGCCGCCAGAGAATCGTAAACCACCGATTCCATGCGAAGGACAGTGTGGCACCGGAAATGGGGTCGAGTGCAGACGAATGTTTCTTCGTCCTTTGCCCTTTAGCGATGTTTCGGATACTTCCGTCACCCACCGGGCCCGATACCCAAGCTTTCCTGTTCATCCATCCGTTCATCGGTCATTCAAGCCTAGCGTGTGTGTGTGTGTTTCTGTATTTGTGGGGTTGCAACGGTGTCCCAGATGGTAGATGATAAAATGAGAAAATGGCATTCACAGCCACCGGAGGAGCGGTATCGCGGGGAGGGCTTTCGATGAGGCGCGAAACGAACGCATTTGGTTCCGAGTGGCCTGTCGAAGGCCGGCGGCTTCGAGAATGATGTGTGAAGATGATAGTCAGCCCTTTGCAATAGAATTCAGGCGTACAAAGCAAGCAGCAAAGCATAGAAAAAAATGCACACCAAAAGACCGCAAACCACTAAATCGGGGGCGGTGGAAGGAACACGGGCAGGGGCAGGAAAAACCACAGAACGGTCCGAATCGTCAAGCGACCATGGTCAATGTCTCGGGCTACAATGCTGGCAGGTGGAGGGACGAATCGCTTTCCTCGTTTTTGCTCCCTCCATCAGCTACCGTTGTGAGAGGGTAATGGAAAGAAAAAATGGCGATGAAGGAAAAACAGGCAACGAAAGGATCATTTAGAATGACCATTATTTTTTACAACAGCTACAGCCACCCGAAATGGGTTCGTCGCCGCGACCTTTGCGCGTGTGTCGGTCGATGAGCCATCGTTGCCTGGAAACGGTTGGGCTAAAGTATCCGTCATCTGTGACCAAATGATCTCTGGTTCGTGTTGCTGATGGTAAAGCATTGGGAGCGAAACGTTGGTCGGATGAGATAATCGAAAATTGAAGAAACAGAAGAAAAAACGACAGGATGTTCACCAAATCCTTCCACGGTAATCATTTTCTATTTTTACACATTTTTTATGGCAGCGAGAAAGGGCTGAAAGCCGTATATTTTATAGTTATAGGATATTTTGATTGGAAATGTGTATTTAAAAACAGTATTGTAGACACACATTTCCAAACGGCGGAAGTATTTAAAAACACATAATTTTCAACGTCACCCACCGTTTCGCTTTTGGGTAGCAAATTTTCCAGTAGCTTTGTTTTACTATCACTTAGCATGCACTGCACGCTACACCTATTCAAATGCTGTTTGTTCATCGTTAAAGCCTTAGTGTTTTTTAATGTTTATTTAATTTTAACGATGCTATTGAAACACCTCTCTGCTGCTACCTGCGACTCGAGCCGTTTCCCGTTTCATTGGGACATTAAAAATGACCATTTACTGTGGAAAAACTGCACAGGACCAAGACATTTGGTTTTAGAGGCATGCAAAGTGTAGCAAAAAAAAGCATCGAAAAGACACTCGAAAAAACACCGTAACGGCCTCAAAACCAGATGCCACCCCCATTCCTCCTGACGGGCGAATGTTTCTGTTTGGATCGTCTTACCCGCGACGGTGATGAGAAAAAATGACACAAAACGCCAATCCAAACCCGGAAGAAGATACACGCGATGCGGAAAAGGATCCCCATTTACTTTATTAGAACCATTTCGAGGGACATTTTCACTCCACTCCAAACGTGACGCACTCGGTTTTTTTTACGTTGCAGGCTAATTTCCATTTCGAAAAGAAACGCAAGATGTGTCTGAACTTAGAAGGACCATTTTTACCGATAAACACCTCCGAAATTGGTCAATTACGTCGTTCGTTTGGGTTTGGCTTAGGGGAAGTTATTACTCGCCGGCACGACAATCTTCTATCGACAATCGTCAGCTAGCGTAAAGTGAAGTCCAGAAGCGTACGGAGCAATCAGATGTATGTGAATTAATTGTAATTTTTATTGGAAGCCATCTCTCTTAATTTGTCTCAGTTTCCGCTTCAGATGTGTAACGCTTTGATCCACATCGTTTGTGATTCGTATTTCCCATTAGATGTTTTTAATGGATCGCGCTTTTAATCTTTGACACATCTCTGACAGCAAATGCACTTGCTCGTACAATCAATCCTGCGTTCGCGAAGGTGGATGAATTTAATTTGTTTGCGTAAGTTCATTACTCGCTCACTTGCTTGCAGTGTGTCACCTACCGTCACCTAGCGACACTCCGGAAGCGGTGGGAAAGCGGGAATATTGATCGAATCGTTTTGTTTCTCGTAAACGACTCGTTCCGGATCCGGGGTGTCCAGCGTTTATGCGAAGAGAAAATTATAGGCTCGTACAAAAATGGTTCCATTTTCAATTTCACTATCGATCGGGGAGACCATTTAAGAAGCT
>JXXB01029125.1:0-10892 GCA_000956275.1 Anopheles koliensis | reverse complement strand
CCGTGCGATTCGTTGACCGTGATCGGTCCGTCACACGCACGCTCTAGGTCGAGGATCGTGTAGGACGTCATTTTAATCCCGGCTGCATAAAAGCCCGAAGCACCGACTTACCAAACTTTGCTTTCGCGAAGTTGAAGCGCTTGACGTTGTAGCGAATGTCGCGAAACACGATATCCACCGGCGGCCGTTTCGGGAAGTGATAGTCCTGCTTCTCGAGCAGCCCGTTGTGGTACATGGTGTTGTTGTTGCCGCCTTCCTGGCTATCGTTCAGCTCGATCGAATCGTCGATCGACGAGCTTTCACCGTTCGCTGGGCAGCAGCTGAAGCTGGACGTGGTGGTGGTGGTGGTCGTTACGGCCAGCGCCGTCGCTGCCATTCCCGCCGTCGGATTGCTGACGTTTGACGTCACCGCAGGACGATTACTTTCGATGCGAATTTCACTCTTCGGGACGCTCATCTTCGTTGCATCAGGAATGCTTGAATGCACGCAAACACACTCACACACACTTCACTTGGGAATATTATATGTTCACTTGCTTGCTTGCACACAGAATTCGCAATATTATCACACTTCGTTAATGTTTCTCTCTATTCTGTAGAAAAATGCAATTATTTTAAATATTAAAATGAATTATAACAAAATGAATCTAGCTTCATAAGAGCCACCTCACACTCGAAATGCATCGGTCAAACTGAAACCTATCTGACCCACTTTCACACAGCCGAATGTGGAGAATCGGCTTCGAGCAGTAATCAATTCTAATCTACTCCCATTACCACGCCGTATTTACAAACAAATACCACTCACATACACACAAACACACTCGACACTCGAACCATCTGTCAAAAGAGGCACCTCAGCGCGGAAGGACCTCTATCGGCGGCCGCCAAAAGCAGAGTCTGGTGGTCGAGTAAATCCGAAATAATTGTGGGAATCAGAATCCAGCAAAACACTAGCTCACTCTCGCGCTAACGTGTTCTATCGCATCCCATGATCTCGTTTGAATACAATCGCCCGTTTTCCGCTGGAAGAATTACGCGCGGCGGCCCTTATTTGTGCTCGATAAAATGGCGCCCCAATCTCACCCGGGCGATCTTTGCACAGGAAGTCGTACGTCAATCGGTGGCCCGCCCGGTGTTGCGTATGTTGCCGATCGTTCGGTGCAGATTAGAACCAGGAAGTGTGTGGAATGCGAAATTAGTACCGGTACGCGTGTGTTATCGTGTACTAAACACACACACAAAAAAACACGATACTCATCACAACTAATAAAGTTCTCGCAGCAGCACGACCTTGCGATCAGCCTGTCGTAGCCTTTTTCAGGTAGGGAATGTGACGGTTGTTCCCATTACTCATAGAACACCAGCGTCGTCACGCGAAGGGACGTACTAATTACGGACTTTGAGGCAGTAATGATCCAATTGTGACGGGTCTGTACCAACAACTATCGATACGTGACAGATGTTGAGGTGAGTCAGAGAACACACGGGGAAGGAATTTCCTTCCAGTCGCAAGTGGGAATTCTTAATCCATCTTCCGTTTCGTTCCCTTTTTTGAGACTTTCCAAACGATTGCAAATCTCCGCCGCTCGACGAAATAACCCTAGACGGCAAACGGCAACCTCAAAATGTCGCTCCAGTCATCCATTGTGGTATCGTGTTCCAATCAATCACCGCCGTAAAATGGTCGACGCTTTGCTTTCACCATGTCAGCGCGCGGACCTTGTTCCACTCTAGCAAAAGACCTGCGGCAAATGAAGCGTCTAGGACGGCTCCAGAGGCCGGTGTGCGTGTAGAGTCCATTAGTCCATTCGCTGTCGTCATGAAACGCAAACGCAACTCCGGTTGCACAATTACACCGATCCGATCGGCCACATGAACCAAATTTGTGTAACCCACCGCCCACCGAGATATGTCCCACTACCCTTGGGGGAAGCTCCCGCAACGGTCAAAGTCAGCGTGTGGAAGAAGCAGGCCCCGTTGGCGCACTGACAAGTGATTCACTTGCAACGCAACACAATTGGCTTTATCAAGCCGCGCGAGTTTGTTCTGGGCCGTACAACCCGGAACGGCCGTTCGCGTTGTGTCTACGTGCCGCTTCTTATCGCCCCGTTAAACCAGCTGACAACAGCTGCTCTTCGCAGTGGATGTGTGCGTCCGTCAGAAGCGTCTGTAAAACGCGTGGCCCCAGCCATGGGAACCTTCCATCCTGCTACGGAACCACATCGAAGACACGGCAAATCACGGACCGAGCAGATGATCGACCGAAACCCGCTTCACTTCCAAAGAGTTCCACTGTGTTTCGGATTCTAAGCGTAGCGATTTATCGATGTTTTCCATCAAACACAAAAGCACACACACAGTCAATGCAATTGTTCGAGAAACATTTGCATACGAGCGCAGTTGGCAGGGGGTTGGAAGGTAAAGTTCAGCGAGTCGAGTGTCCGGCGCACGATATTCAATCGCGATAAGTATCGATGGCGTTGCGAATGACGTTGACGAGCACGCCACGTGGCACTTTCTGTCCGATCGATGCTGAAACAGAGCGTCCGGTATTCATTAACCATCTGTCACTCGATAGATTGCTGCTGCCTTTTGAGCAGAATCGCCTGTCGATCGGTGATCGTTACAAACGCGTGTCACTTACGCCAGAGGTTATACGTCCGTCGTCCGGCACTTCCTTCCCTGTCAGTGTTGTCACACAACAACAACAACAAAAACACGACAAGCGCCGCTCAAAGACCGAAACGGAAATTAAACCTTTTTATGCGGCACATTGACGCGGTGGTTTGTGCAATGATCCGGGGATGCGCCATCATGTCGTCGGTTTTGGAGGATGATGCACGTCGATGCAGCACACGATCGGAATATTAATTTCCACACCCGGGCAGAACGTGCCGTAGGCACCGGTTGTGACCTTAGCCGAGGGTTTTCAAGGATCTCGCGCACATATTTGTGAGTGTGTGAGAAAGAGAGAGAGAGTTAAGAACGCTACTTAGACGCACCGACGGCATCCCGAAGGTCATAAAGCCTTCCTTTACCAGACTTCCAGATGGGCATTAAAACTAACGTTCATCATCCTTGAGAGCCTAATGCTCGTGACCGGACTGCCTTTTTTTGCATATACGATTCGTATGCTCATTCGGTTTCGATTTTGTTTTGCTTTTATTTTTTAGCTTCCCTCCCATCCCATCACCAGTCAGTTTAGAACGATTTAATTACACCTCGCCAAGATGGAAGCAGCGATAGAAGCACCTCCAGTTCTTCGCGGTGAGATAATTCGCCGCTGACGGGAAGAAGACTGCCATAAAACCACCTGCGCCTTGTTTATAAGCGGATGCTTTATGGGTAAACAATTAAGGGAGGCTGACGAGACCGTATTCTACGTGTCAGCTTCTAGCTTCATTTTGTGGCAGAATAGTTTCCTCGTAGCGCACAGACTCACTCACTCTAACATGTTCTGATTCAGTGTCAAGGCCTTTCGGGCGTGGAGTGATAAGGTCGGCCCGCGATGCGCTGGTACATGTGCCAAATGATTCTTTTTTCGATTATTTGTTTTGCCAACCCCGTCTGCTTGGCTAGTGAGACGAGCGGTTCAAAGAGATCGCACGTTTCGCTGCCTCAACTCATAACACCCCACGAGTTAGTTCTCCGAGGAGCGCAAAAATCATCGTTCGACTGTTGCATTGGTTGTTTATGTTCTCCTTCACGTGCTCGGGGAAGGTTTCTCACCGAACCCTACGGATCGAACTCGTTTGCCATGGCATAGACCCCGCACGCCACTCGTTCGCTCGCTCATGGCTACTGCTGCTCGCGCAGAAATGCATCCGCGAAATGCATTTGGGTTGGTGCTATTGCAACCGCCGTGCCTCGGTCGAATGATTTCCAACTCACCAATACACACACACGCGAACATACATTGGGTATTATCATAACAGAGCAACCGCAAAGAAAACGGTACATTCGTTTGGTCCAATCAATATGTGGGACGCTACAGCTGTGAGTGAGTGTGACATTTTTTTTATCGAAACGAGACCGAGCGCCAAGGGTGTATGTGTGTCTGGCTGGGTGCGCTCTTGGGCCAAAGTTTAATTACACCCGGAAAAGTTTTAATTCTAGCGGTGGCGCGGTTCTCCAAGTTTGTTGAAAACGTTGCCGGCAAAAATCAACACAAACTGTGCGACAGTTTGTGATCGTTCGGTGTCGTTTCTGCTTCTGCTGCTAAGGAGCCCCGTATGTTATCGTGTTTTTGCCGTTGAGAGTTCTTATCGCCGTCGCATCGGAAGTGTAAACAGAAGCCACCCCAAAGCAGGTGGGAGGAGGGAGGGTGGCGCGCGTGCCAAGGGTTTTATTGCAGCACAATAATAGGAAGCGCATGCGAATACGCCGGCGCAATTTGCCATTCTGCTGGCGTGGTCGACGCGCCACATCTTTTTGTTCACCGCGTGCCCATCGTCGGCATGACGCGCCGATTTCATCATGAGTCTTTCTACAATGACGCGGATGTTTAAATGTGGTCTACAATTACGCAAAAATGTGCACACTTTTCGGAATCCATCGTAGCAGTCATCGCCCATAAATATCACCAGCACCAGATGCAACCAAGTCCCATGTCCCTCTCCGTCCCACACACACACACACTGACACACTGACACTTTGACGTAAATCCACATTGGCTTCTTGCCAAACACACCACACATTGGGCCCCTCGGGATCGGTATCGGAAATCGATCAAAAGCACGCGCGTTACGGCTGGGAAGCCAACCAAACACTTGGTTCCGGTCAGCGCTTGCTTGCTTGCTTGTTCCGCGTCTGGCACGGGTTCTCACGCGCAAACATTCACCGTCACCCGGGTGGCTGAGAACAACCGCCTTTCACACACTTACACACCACTGGCGAATTTCTCCCAAAACGACGCCACTTGTTGAACGCAGCCCTGGAACGGTCGCGCTGCCCAGGAGCACGATTCGCGGATCGCGGAGTTTAATGGAGTCGATGTAGACGGCGAGACCGCGGATGAAGAACTGCCGAGACCGGCCCGCTTCGTTTCGTCTCCGTTCGTGGAAAACTCTGAATTCACGATTGCGAGCACGAACGGCCTGGGGTTTATAGCGTAATCGTGCTGCTTTGCTGCGCGCGAACAGTGTGCTTTTTTCGTTGGTCAAAATAATGAATAAATTGATTTTTTTTCTTTGGATTAAAAGTACTTGCACTACAGTTTTATTAAAACTTTAATTGCTTAAAACTTGATTTAAACTTGAACTTGGATAAAAAAAAATGCAATAACAGATTTTTTTCATTTTTTTTTAATTTGTAGAAATAGTATAGATTAATAAGTACCTATTAAATCATCCTTTACCCTCAAATATTTTGTTTCGATTTAAAAATAAATAAATCAGGAAAATCAGGATAAAAGTATTCTGTGTACTAATTTGTTAAAATGCAAAGCAATAAACGAAAATTATTTTTATGTGTGATTAAGAAACTATAAAAAAGTTTTAATTTCTATTACACGTTACAAATAGTTTGGTGTTCTTGCTAATCATAGAATTTAATGTTCACACAATTTTATGTTACATTTGCTAAAAAATGTTTCAATTATTTCTGAGAATAATTGGTTTTTGTTTTTTGTTTTTAATATAGCTCGTGCTCCATCTAGTCATACTTGATTTCCCTCTCTAGGCCTTCTTTGTTCAGTGCTTAAACTCAAATTTCATACCAGTTCAAACTAGAAATAATCAGAAACTGGTCATTCTAGTTAGTAACTTATTTGGTGAACCACTTGAAAAATTTTGACTACTTGCCCGATGCTCCAACAGTGCACGCGCACCCGAACGGAAAACCTTCACGCGGCGTCACTCGAACGATTCAACCCTACGCGCAAGAGAAATGAGAATGAGCTAGCGACGAGAAAAACGAAACCCACCAGCGAAATGAGAATCTGGTTTTAAAATTCGCGCTAACGTGCTTCATTTTCGTTTTATTTTCGACAATGAGGCCATTGGAAGAGGGGAATGGGGCTGCATATCATCGCATGTGCATCCTGTTGCCATTCGAATACAAGCGACACTGTCCACCTGTTTGGGTTCGTTTCGAGCGCTTGTCCGTGCTTCGGTGCACAGCTTCGTATGCAACGACAACAAAAGAATGTCCAAAAAATATGCTCAAGATACAATCAAAAAAATTATGCCTCTCTTGTTCAAGGGAACGACTGGACTGGTGTGGGAAGGCCATCGGTCGCCCTTTCGGGGCAGCGTTGCACTGATATTTTCTCACCATTCTTTTCGTTTTAGTGTGACGAACATCTGCTGGAAGGCTTTTAAACCCTTTTCCACATTCCATGGATACTTCTCAAACAGAATCGGTGCAAGTTCAGCGGCAAGGGAGTTATTGTTTACCAAACATCGTGCGTCTCCTTCGCCAGATCATCGACTCGCTTGGCACGTCGATGCCCTGCTGGACTTTCATCATCACCAACATCACGGCGAAAGATCGGCATGTCCGTTTTCCTCGTTTCACTCTTGACCCATTGTGCAATGCGCAATGCAACCCGATTACAGCGAGTGCAGCGGAACCGATAAGCCGATGACACCATGACAGTTGCATCGAAGTTTTCATCGCAAAATTCATCGCATCACTCTCGGGCGGTTCACGGTCAGAGGCAACGATTGAAGGGCACCGCGCACGGTCGAAGCCCTTTCGCGAAGGAACGCACAACGTGAACTGATTACGCGCTGGATTAGTTTGAAAATTGAAAAGAGAGCGCCACCCCATTTATTTATCGATGATCCAAGGAACTAGCTCGTGTCGATCGAGCTTGACTCACAGCGATCCAGCGTAACTTCCCCCGGGGCGGGGGTTGACCTGAGCTCCGTTACTACAACGATAAACTTCCCCTGCTCTAGAGTTCCCAAACGAGTCAAGCTCTGCTAGGGCAGCACAAGCTCGGAGAAGGGCGCGAGGAGCTGTGACCTATTTTTGCCAGGAGGTTCTCGCCTCGTCCAGGGACAGCATCAGCTAGAACTAGGCGCTAAGTGTGTCACACCGGGCCTGCACTAACAGGGTATCAACAAAGCGCACACCTCGAACCAAGCGAAACGACCTCAAACTCGCGACCAGACGCGTTGCCTTCGCTACTAACAAGCCCGATAAGTTGTCTACTCACTCGCAGGACACCGTAGCTTTGCCGTATCATTAAAAACGCATTGTAGGATCGATCGTAAAAAGTATCGTAATTCGCACATTATTAGCAAAACATTTGGCTGAGTGTCCTGATCGTAAAAATGTACCAGTCGCCTGTCTGTAGATAAGACCCAGACCCCGATTTTTGGGACATTGCACCTGGCAGACCCATAATCTATCCGTTACCGTGCCTCCAAACTGCACCGTTGCAGTTGCTGCACCAGCGTGGGTTTTATCGTGATTTCCCAGTGCGTGATAACGGCTGACAAAACGGGCTCCGACGTCAACCCGTGCTGATACGTGCGGCTCCCTTCTGGGGTGGAAGTTACTAAGTGAGGTATTTGTTTGCGGCTTACGATTACGAGTTCGTTTACGATTTCGGAAATCACCCTCAGTTCCTTATCAGTCAAGGTTAGGCCAGCGCGCAAGACGACACCCGAGAATGGATGGATCGTAAAAGGTATTCGTCACCGGATACGACCGGTGTTTGAGGTCACTGACGTGCTCACAGTAGTATCTAGCCGGCCAGTGGACAACAGCTCGTTTCGGTTTGCAACGGCAGCGATAGGTGGGCAATTATTCCGCTAATAAGCGGTTATTAAGCCAAATGCCTAGCCAAACATATTTGCTTTACCGTGAGTTCAGCCCAGCTCGATTAATCGACTTTTAATTGTGGAGTGAATGGCTTTTCCAACGTTTTCGATCACCGCTGTGCTAATGCAATTAGCGTGGCGAACGGCGAAATATTCAATCGTGAATTCGTTGTGTGATTGATTTTAGTGCTATTGTTCTTCCATTACCACCCATTGCCTTCAATGGTTTCTGGCTCAAGATCGAGCAGGGAAGCGTTGAATCATGCATGAATTCGCATTACTCATGTCGTTAGAACTGGTTTGATCACACTTTTGTTGAAGCTTCCAGATGGAATGAAAACATAAATGATAAGCCAGAAAAATCTCCACTTCCTCCCGTGCAGCGAATGCGATGCGATCGTGGTGCTCACTCGGATGGAAACAATCAGGCACGTCGTAATCGTGATGTCTCACAGCACAAAAGAATGACTACCGATTCGCTGCGTTTAACCTACGCATTAGCAGCAATTAGTGTGTCATAGTGTACCACGGGGTGGTGGCTGGGGTTACATTTGCGCTGCATCGAAAGCGATCTCCCCATGCCCAATTCCGTCCCTTACGATCGCGACGAACTTATCACAAGTTAGTCACAGCTTCACCGATTGGTGGAGTGTTTGTTTTGTTTGCAACTATTGAGCCCAGTGTGCCTAATTAGAAATGAGAGGCGGTTGGCCTTGTCGGCTTTAGTTAGTCCTTGTGAAATTAGAAGAATATTGGGAGAGTGGATTGAATGATATATGGAGTCACTGTGACAATTTGACAGGTTCAAGCTAATCTGCAACCTTGCACGTGTCTCAAACTACTAGCGAAATCGAGGATAAATTAAAGACATCGCATACAGAGAAGAAAGAAGAAAAAACTAGATTTCTTGCTAATTCAACTTTTGAAGGCTTACGATCACCATAGTCTTATTAATTTATAATACCTGCTACTTCTTACTATGTAATATAAAAATGTAATACTTCCTACTATGTCCAATATTAGTTTATCTCGTTCTCCTAGCTCAGTTCAAGGTTTTCCGTTACTCTACTTGAAATATTCAAGCAAAAAGCTTTAATCTGCTAGAACGAAAGCTTTCAAAGCTCACAATGGTTGCGAAGCGTCTACATTTAGGCGCACATCATTAAAACATATCCCCAACATTATTGAATGAATGAATACCGTAATGAACATTATTTAGGACCGTAATGAACATTATTCCACGTTTTTAATGTTTAAATTATTGTTCGTCATTTGAATCACAGAGAAAAAGTAAATAAATATTATTAAATTTTGTTCAACTTTTTTATTTAATCTAAAGATTTGATTATTTGTTAAATAAGTGTTCAAGTCATATTTTTGTTAAACGAGAATATTTTTTTTATTCATATAAAACACATAAAAAAATAACATCTAAACAAAGTCTCAACCATTTTGTATCCAACTAAAGCAAAACACTTCCGGTCCATGTATCGAATGTAATTGCTTGATTACATGCTGCTAACAGTCGTCGTGCCGGCATCATTAAGTATTCCAACAATGTACCGAACGTACCATCGCGATATGAACCTGTACGCTAATCGTTAATTGGTGGGAAAAACAACAGCCAGCTTAACCAATGAGCACGTATCGGGAAAGGGCAGGTCAATTTGCTGAATAAAATTCAAACCGATCATCGATTGGGACGCGATCGAATGCAGGTTGGCGGTTTAGTCGTCAATTAAACGAGCACGTGATAATTGCTGGACGAGCGATGAATGAAACGGCAACCAAGCGCGTCACATAATTTGTAGAAAGTTATTTATAGTGCTGTCATTTTTTTTTATTGACTAAAACGTTGGCGCTAATATTTAGTTATTTCTAGCTACGGGTCGTTGCATTGCAATCCTTATCCACTAAGACACCTTCACGAAAATGGGAAACAAAAATTACTCGCACACTCCTGCGTGGTCACTGACGCTCGGGCGAGTTCATATGTACAGATCGCATCTTATCGCTTGTGGGTTGCAGTGCCGTGATAAGACTGATTGGAAGCGAACGCTGGGAACAACATCTTTTGGCAATCTTTGATTTTTGGTTTCGATGTTTTCTTGTTTTTTTTTTCTTTTTGTCCTGCGGTCTGGTAACGAAAATCACATCCTGATTGCTGTTCATCACATTGTGCTGACTTTGATCGTATAACAAACGGTGGTATATCGTGCAAGAAGCACGGGAGACTTCTTCGGGCCAAGGTCTACCGCACTGACACCACCTTCCACCGGAGACAGAAGTAGCAGAAGACGCGCACCAGCAGCAACGTGGCACAGAGCGCGTACACGTCCTTCCAGAACTGATCACCTTCCATCGAAATTTCCGACAGGAATTTGGCCGGATATCTGGCGAAAGTAAAAAAAAAACAAACAAATAAAACGTGGCATTACAGCAATGAGGGAATCGATTAAATGTTCCAGGCACCAACCTGTAATGGCAGTAGGGTTTCAGCTCGCAGTCGAGCGTTTCGCGATTCTCGCCGTATATGGCGTTGACGTAGCCCTCTAAGCCGTACCGTAGATAAGAAATGTGGCTGCCCCATTTCAGGTAGCTGGGCAAATCGCGCAACGTTACACCGAAGCCGGCGAACATCATCATCGGGATGGTGAGGACGGGCCCGAGGAAGGTACCATTCTATCGGGAGGAAAGATGAAAGCCAAAATGAAGCCGTTTCAAACTTCGCGAATCCGCGCCCTACGACAAGCAGCTCCACCGCGCGATCGGAAGGAACGATAAGGAAAACGAAAGGCGGCTCCGCGCGCTCCGGATTACTCACCACCACGTTAAACCAGGCTCCGATCGTTAACCCCAGGCTCTGCGCAATGAGCACGATCAGCAGACTGATGGTGAAAAACATGCCGAAACGGAACCATTCCATCGGCTGGCCGCTCATCAAGTAGATGATGACGGAGAAGATCAGGCAGCAGAAGACGGACAGCGGCAGATCGATGATCGACACGGAGAGGTAGTAACACTTGAGCGTGTACCATCGGTTAAAGTGTTCCTTCAGTATGACGCCCATCTCGGTCGGGACTGTGCGGAACAGAGAGAGAGAGAGAGAGAGAGAGA
>JXXB01029101.1:0-15182 GCA_000956275.1 Anopheles koliensis | reverse complement strand
ATGTTTGAGACTTTTTATTCAACTGTCCAATTTGCTATAATTCATTGTCAATTAGCCATAATTTAGTTTGCTATAATAACTGTCTTATCCACTAAATAATTATGGTATTATAAAACTAACAAAATTCATTGAATATTTAAACAAATACTCTTGTAAAATTTTGGACTTGCAAATAATGCTGTTAAAATTAAGTTAAATATTTCATTAACATGTTCAACTCCAATCTTCATCACAGGGTGATTAGTATGTTTTAAAAATTGTTAAAAAAAAAAATTACAAATAGTGTATATACTTCTTAAGAAACAGTACTAACATAAAACAATACACAAAAACCAACAAAATACAAAGTTTCTAGATTTAGCAGATTATTCCAAATCATGATCACATAACTTACCCTGATATCGGGCCAGCTAGATTGCATAAAATGGTATAATATTCTCTTATCACACCTTCTCCATCGGGTTCCATCGATCAATCAACGAAAATGGTCCCTTTCACCTACACGAGAAAAAGCGGACTAAACATTCTTCCGGCTAATTGCAGCACATTAATAAGCATAATGCTATCGAACAATTTGAGCCACTTTACCATTCACGACTTCATCATTACTGTTGACCCTGTGTGGGTGTACCTTTCCGTGGGGTCCGTCCAGTCGGTCCTCTGTCAAGGTTTGATTGGCCATTCTCTTGCATTTACATATCGACTTTGGTAGAAAACGGGCCTCGGCTAGGAAACAGTTGCCGACGGTGATGATAACCATCAAGGACCAAGTCGTCGTTGTCGACGGCGGATAGCCGGCGGAAATGCAGTTCCCTCTCTTGCGCTCCTACAGTGCGCACCCGCCGACCGGAGCATCCTTTATTGATTAGTCAGTACTTTTCGCTCGCCGTATCGATCAACGGCGAGACGTTCCGGCCGCTTGCAACGATTGCATTTCGCTAGGTTTTGCTTATCAATGTCACAGTTTCCGCTGCACAGCGGGCAGCATGGGTATTAGTTGCACGTGATACACAACATTCGTCCAACGCCGCGCCAGGAAACCAGAGCTCTGGCTCCTCACGCACAAGCTGACTCCCGCGGTGACGGCACCGCGTGGTTCCACGTAATGTTTGCCAGCGGGCCACCCACTCCCCACCGGCCAAGCTAATGGGGCAACGTGCGCCGTAATTATATGTGCCTGCCAGCAAATAAGTGACGGTAATTATGCGCTGCGAATATTGACAATCTATCAAAAAGAGGTGATTAGCGAGTTGTGCTTACTGCTGCTGCTGCTACGAGCCACCTCGACCAGTGGCAGCGAATGGTGTAAGCTTTCGGCAGCCGATGGGCCCGCGATAGATACGACAAATGGGTTTTGAATCAACACAAAACCACCCCCGGTGTGATAGATGAACGTCCCTTGGAGGCAGCGTTTAATTAACCTAAAGGGACTTTGTGATGGACTAATATTCGCTGAGCTTTTGGGCGAGCCTTGATTGAACTAATTTTGATGGCAATGGGATTTTGGTGTGCCCTGGAGTTTTTTTTTGAAGATTATATTTCAATTCGATAATTGCATATTGTGCACACATGTTCACTAGCTTTATTTCAACAAGATTTAACGATTTGGTAACAAAATTAATTTGAAATTGTATAACATCTGTTGTATGTTCGTATCATTTAGCTTGTTTTCTGTGATTATTCCAGTATGAATTGAATTTCAGGCATTTTTAAAATGTTCTCTTCTTACTCGTTTCTGTAACAAAGCTTGCAACGATTTCCAAGCGACAAATCTATCACCATCCCAACAGAGCGAGTTAATCCAAAACCTAATCATCAAGAATCGCCCGTTCGTCGGGAGATCTCGTCCGTATCCTAATTCACCCGCTCGAATCACATCGGTTTCACTTTTCCTTCACGAATCAGCAACTTTTGGAGGCTGTGATTCAAGTGGCACGTTGATTACGCTCTCCCAACCTCCACCTCATTACCCAGCGCAATGAAAGTAGCATTCTTGCCACGCGCTCCAAAAAAAAAAAAAAATACCAAAACGATAAACGGAACAATTGATATTTACACCTACTTCAGCAGTTTTCTCCACGAAATTGATCCAACATATGCGCTGCCCTGGCGCGAACGACAAAGGAACCGTGACGCACTTAATCTTACGTGCGAAAGGTGGCCCGATTAAAGTGCGGGAAGGCGTTCGCCCCATTTACCATATGGACAATGGTACCGACGATAGGTAATGATGGCAATCGTATCACTGTTCCTGAGCCGGATGGGTGGCGTCGGTACTTTCTGTCGTTAAAGTTAACAATGCCGAACGAAGCCGGGGAGCGCACGGACAGATCCGTGGGATGCCTAAAATGTGCGTCGTTTCACTGATGGAATGAAGTGAGTTGAGTCATTCGTCTGTCTGTGCCCATGATCACGATAAAGCCGGGTGGATTATCTAAATGTACGTAAGCAGCACTGTGATATGGTGAGTTTAAAGTTGATTGCTAGATAATGCTGTGTCTTTAACGTTCTCCCCGCCCGGGAGAAAGAGCCACCAGCAATGACTTGCCACATGCTCGGGTGTCGAGCAAATAGTTGCAATGTTTGGTCGGAAGCGCGATGATTGTTGGTCACTGGGAAGATAAATGCCGCCCGGTTTCACGTCTCGTAATGCTTGCTCCCCGAGCACCAATCACGCACCGTCAGCCAGAACGCACATTCCACCAGTTCAAACAAAACATCATTATCCTTAACACAATTCGCACCACCTCCCGTAGCTGGCGAGTGGCAATTCAAACGCGGGAAGCACGCATTCGGATATGGTTTTTTTTTTATTTTTTCACTTCATTTTTTTCTCTCGCGTTTGCCGTTGCCCTAGCAACACTCCATCATCCATCCGGTCGCTGGATCGGTGGGACCGGTTGGTTGGTTAATGGTTCTCGGACAGTGGGACCTCGACCTAACCTCAACGCGTACTCTTACACACACACTCTCTCTCTCTCTCTCCTCTCTGTGAAGTGTGGACGTGCACTGATAGCGAACGATTTTTTGATACTCCTGGGAAACTTCGTACGCAACGATGGGCTCCTCCATTTCACTGAATGACTTTTACACACCCGGGAGAGCCGGGCAACGATGATGACGACGTTTATCATCAAGGGCATAACAATAAAATCGTACAAAATGATCGCCTGCTTACTCCATTTCCTTCTTTTGGTCCAAGAGAGCAAGGGGGAGAATAGGAAGTAGCCTCCATTTCACGTGTCCACAGATGGATAGATAGAAATTATGAGGAAAAGACGAGCGAAGAGCCTTTTGAAGAACAGGCCTTTTTTACACGTTTGACGAGAAGTACTTATGTCTTTGCGCTTAAGATATACGGCAAAGGAGAAGAAACGATACCAGCCAAAAAAAAAAAACAAGAAGAACGAAGCATGGTATATCTCCAATGCCACTGGAGACCAATGGCGAACGGTGGAGAGAGGTGTGAGGAGATTCGCAACCGATTACCGAGCGACGAATGACCACTTGTGCTGACGTAGATCGGAAAAAGTAATCTCACTGGTTGAAGAGATGCCATGTGTGTGTGTGTCTTCACCGTTCTCCCCCTCCGACCATCCCTGTGTGGTTAGAATTCAAACCAATTCGATGGACGGGACGAGACGGGATTCGTTTGGATGAGTGAGCCCTCGCCTCCCTTCTAACGAGCCCATCGCCGATAAGAGTCCGAGAGTGATTTATCTCCGAAGACAATGGGAGACAAACTGGTACCACCCGTCGGCCGGCGGCTTCCTGTTGCCTCCTGTTTCCCGCTCGCCAATCCAATCACGCACACGCACACACATATGGCCCACCAGTCAAGGACTGTTCGGACTGGTCCGTACCGGAGTTGGTCTTATTAAAACTCCTGCCCCTGCTCAAGGGCGGCAGGAACGTTGAAGGACAGCTAGATCCCTTCGTGGTTCTGTTTTTACGTTCTCACCATCGTCCGGCTCGTACGTAGCAGTCGTTTCTCATATCCGTTCTGGGTACGGAGTTCCATAAAGTTCTCGGTACTTGACCGTCTCCACCAATCATCCCCTTGACCGAGAGCGAGAGAGAATGAGAAAGAGACCGAGTCCACAGTGTGGCCGAGTGGGGTGTGTGTAAAGTAAACTAGCACTCGTTTTTGGATCTCATAACGTCCAATTATGATGCTAAACTCCTCAAGTATATTATTTCATATCTGTCACTTAAATATGTGCTGCCGCTTTTCCCCCTTTTCCCGTGACCCGTGTGGAGCACACATTTATGCGTGTCAAAAAGCATCCTGTGACAAGCGGTCCGTACTCTCACACACACATACAGCTGCTTGCCAAGAGCACGCTCGCAGCTGTTACAGGATCGCTAGGCATGGAATATCGTTTAGGCAATGTTTAAGTTCCTGTACCCGGGCCGGAGAGGACAAACCGGTCGACATACGAAAATCGAGACCAGAGCAGGGAATGAAATATGAGCTAGGACTTGTGAGGTGGACATAGCCGAGCTTTGCCAGTGGTTGGGCATCATTCTTTCGAGTGCTTGGATCTTTGCATCTTATTTACTAAATAGGCGAAAGCAATAAGTTAATTACTTCAATTATGGCACTCGACATCTTCGAAAGCAACTACATTTCAATGTTCGATCAATTTTTTAAGGCTTTGAAGACGTTGCTTGTTTAATCTTTTAAAGTTACATTGGAATTGGCCTTTCAATTTTATTTTTTAAATTTTTAGCGATTTCTCGGTTTCGACTTCATGAAAGTCTTCTTTTTACTAATGCAATTTTGTGCTCCTTTAAGTATTAATTCAATCAATTGATGTAATCAAACGGTTACCGATGGAATTCTTCCATGCTATACAATAAATTAAGCATGTCTGAGACTGGGTGCAGATTTAATTTGAACACCATTCATTCGGATGGCCTTATCACTGTTCAGATGAGCCGTTGCCATTCAGACACTGCTGAATGAAATTTCCACTAATAGAAAACTGGCGCCATTGTGTAACGAAACTGTAACGCAAACGGGCTCAAAAATGAGCATCGGTTACGAGCTCGGTAGCATGAAGCACACTCACTCACACATACACACACACACGTAAATAGACTGGGGCATGAAAAAGGACACAAAAAGGATTAATACCACCTTCAACGTATTACCGCACAAACAAAAACCTCATCATATCAGCGCCTGAAAGTATGCTCATTGCCATTCCCCGACACAATGGGCCTTTTGTTGTGATGCGGCGGGGGTCATTTTGCATTGGTCCCTTTTTTTCTTGTTGTTGGCTTGAAATCAGTGTGTATGTATGTCCTATTTGGCGCTTTACGTTCAGGTTTATGTTCGTACGTTTCACGGGCCATGCGAGAAGCAATAGAGCCACTCAGCCAATGATGATGATGATGATGATGATGATGGTGGTGGCAGCGATAGTTTCGATGATAGTGATACACACGCACACAAGGCCAAACTCCCGGGATGGGCAAACTTTAATGAAACACAACGTGAAAGTACCTATTTTCGGTTTTAAAACAATTTCGATGTTCTACCGATCCCCAGTAGAAGAATTTGATAAAAACCCATGGCCCAACCCGTCGGAAAAACTATGGCACCCTCGCTTTTCCCGAATGCCACCGGGTTGGACCTGCTCCCCAAGTCGTCGCACCGTTTCGGCTCGTGGCAACCGGTTTCGCACACAAAGGGAGATTTCCTTTTCGCCACAACGAGCTAATGCTAAAACCGCAGACTACACACAGCCCAGTGCGAAGAACCGCACAACCTTTCTGGGCTAGGCCGACTCCGGAGAAATAGTTTTCATGCCGATCTACCGTCGGGTTGACTGGTGGGACCGGAGACAGGGCGAGAGTAGATTAAAAGACTTTACTGCCAAGAGATGTGCGTTGTAGATAGTGTTTTTATTTGGAGCGCCTATGCCAATGGCTGTGAGTATCTTATGAGTAGGGGTTGTCCATTTTAATCGACACCGTACGCATCCGTGGCGTGTAACGAGGGTAGTATTTTGTTTGGTCCGGGGGATAGGAGAAACTAAAAAAAAAAACGATCGAATGAAGAGACATACGAGAAATTTAAAGTGATTTTTTAGAGTACGATATGCGTTGATTAGATTTGTTAGCGTTTTAAGATCGATTAAATCAGAGCAACAATAAACGCTCGGATAAAGAAAGCTAGAATTGAATTTGAAATCATTCGCAAATATTACATGTTTGGCATTTATGGCACGAATTGTGATAAAGTTAACTAAAATGGACATTGCATAAATTTAGGCGCAATTTAAAACTTAAAGTAATATCGCTGGCACTAAAAAATTGATTTCTTGCTACAGATTAATCGTTTTAGGAAAATGATATTAAGGGTAGTATTTTGTTAAAAGTGTTATGTAAACGGACGTGTTAATATGCTGGAAACTAACTGTTATTTCTAGCAGTTTATGAAATGAATTACATGGTAGTTCTAAAGTTTCATGTTCGATTTTCACTTCTAAATAATTTCGAATGTTCAAATTTCAAGACTCATGTACCGGATTCAGTACCACTAATCCTATTTATATGGTTTGATCATTCGATAAGCCCAACAAATCTTAAGAAAATCCACAAAACTATCCAAACTATTCCGAACAGAGATTACCATCGGCCATCGAACGTCACGACAGTGTGCAGCATCAACATCTCGGCTCACGTACTTGGCGAGCAGAACATGGCCAATGTACCCAACCCAACGGCCAAACAAATGCAGTCCCAACCCCTTCCAAGTGAGAGAGATTTTCCCCACTCCCACCCGAGGGAAAGCTTTTTAATTGTCACCCAACCCAAAGCCTCAATCGAACCCACTGCTCCGGAACAAGCCACAGCTTGCGTAAATGCTGTGGTCACTTGTGAAAGCTTTGTGTTGTTCTAATCTTCATTGCTAAATTTAACGCCATGCCCTCGCTGAAACACACACACACACTCACAAACTGGTCCTGTGTGTACGTGTTGCAATTTTCTTCGCCCATAATAAACGCACTTTTGCAAAGTATTCTAATTTTAATAAATCTGCCCCGCATCCAGACCCACTTTTCCGGTGGAGGGAAGGCAAGCTAGCCATCTCCACCACAAACGAACCGGCTAGGTGGAAAGTTTTAACCCCTTTTTGCGCCTTAAGTGCACGCAACCTGCCCTTGCTGCCAGCCTCACGGTATCGCTCTCATGGGCCTTCGGTTTCGGTCGTTCGTTCGTTTGAAGTTGGGAAAATATTCAAATTAATATCTCTTCCCATAACGGTGCGTTCGGTTGGGCACGAACCTCCTGGTACGGAGGTGTACAAGTTTGGCTATGTATCTTACAAACCGCACAGTGTTATGCATGTGAGTGGAGAATAATTTCATTTGCCCAACAAGCGCTCAAGACGGTACCATCGGTACTCGGTACTGAGCGCAAACTTTACCGCAATTACCTCCGCAACCGGTGTGATGCCCGGGCTTTCCTTAGTAGGGTTCCCGGGGGTGCTGTCTTAAGATTCACTGCACTGCTTAAGCTTGCAAGACACACACCAACTCACACACACAGACACGCACAAATCAGCCACCCCAGCCACAAAAGGTGGTAATTTAATTCCTATAAAAGTAAGTGTTAAATGTTTCGAAAAGATTAATCTGGCAAAGTTTAAATGAATTAAGTAAATTTATTTCTAATTTGAATCAAGAGCCCCTTTTTCCCAGCAACGGGCAGTTTGTTTTCCCCCTTTCTCCCCTTGCTGGTCGCCACCGGCCGAAGGAGTGTCACGGAGTGTCTTAATATCCCTCAATAAGTCAACCTCCGGGCGGCAACTGGCTCGCAATGAGTGGCGGAAGCGCAATGAAATAAAGGCCAATCGTGTAGGTCGGGCGCTCGGGCCCGGCAATGGATGACTTTTTCAGCGCGGAAGATGCCCAACTTGACACTTTTGGGAAAACTTTGCACGATTTGGCCATTTCGGTGTGTGTGTATGTGTGTGTGTAGCAAAAAGTGGACGCTCGCTTACAATTGTGTCGGATCGGAGTGTCACGTTCACGTTCAGCGGAAGAAGGGTAGCCGAAAGCCGAAAATAAATAAGCGGCGAACGTAGCGAAATGCGAAGCCAAACCTAAACACGACCGGAGCAGCGGATTACCATTGCACTGGGGATGGGGATGGGGTGGAAAGCAAAATGGATTATTGCCGCATATTTTCGCCCGTTACACCGGTGCCGGGGCGGGAAGGTGTTAGAATTCATAAATGTCAGGCCATTAAAAAAGTTTTATCTTCGCACGCGCGCACTTCACTCGCCTTCTCGCGAGCCCTCCAACGAACACAAAACACAACAAAAACATATTGCGTTTTGTTAACCACCTTTCACGGGGTTTGACGAAGGGAAAAAAGACCGGGATCGGAAGGGGAGATCGGAAGGGGGTGGGGGGTCGCTTCGTGACGATATTTTGTATCGTGCGTTTACGTTTCATCCCGACTGTTACTGTCCTATTTTCCTTAATTGGGTGGAGAGAGAGAGGCGGTTGGGAGCGAAATATTTATGCTAACGAGAACGTTTCAATCCGTTCAACGCACCCGTGGAGGACGGGGTGGGGGTCGGGGTGAGGCTTGGAGAGGACAAAATGCAAACACACGTGACACCACCGGGAAAGAAGCGGACAGTGGGTAACACACAGATAATAGCAGAACCGCGCTGGAAGAAAAGTGGTTTATTAGGGCATTAAATGTTTTAAGCAGTTGTTCGAGATAAATGCGTTCTCCTGGAGTGTGTGTGTGTGAGAAGGCGCGTTTTTATTTCCGTGTCGACATAATGTCTTCGTTTTGCGGGCGTAAAAATAAAAAAAAGGGTTTCCGTTTATAATAAGGCATTGCTAACGAATGTTTGTTTCTCTTTTTCTTTGTCATCCCTACAGAAAGTTTGAGAGACTACTTCAGCAAATTTGGAGAAATCACAGAAGTAATGGTCATGAAAGATCCCACCACGAGACGATCGAGGTAAGTCGGGACGAAAAGGATGGCTTGATGTAGTGGTTTAAAATTTGATTTTTGCATTGTTTTTTTTCCGGTTGACGTTTTAACTGATTTATTTTAACAAGCGTGAACTGTTTTGTGACTTCTTTCAATGTGGGAATTTTTTGTTTTATTGGATACTTTTAGTTTTGCATTTGGTTGATAAGTTTACAAACTTTTGATTGCAAAGTTATTATAAACACTAATTAGGCTGAAATGGGTAACATTTTTAAAATTGATATGTATCTCGCTTTTTTATCAGTTCAATATTTTATTTTAGTTTTAGGACAAGGGGAAGATAAGAATTTTAATATTTTTTTCTTTATTGAATTTAGTTCATTTTTTCAACGAACTAGACGAAAAACCTAAATTTTTTTGTTTTTAGAATTTTAATTTTATCTTGAATTATTTATAATTTTTTCATCCAATGTAAATATTTTTTCTACCGGTATATATTTTACACTAAAACTTCAGTTTTATTCACCTGGACAGAACCATAAAATGTTCCTTCCTATTTCCGATCGAATCTGGAACAAATCCTTTTTTACTCCCATCTTGTGCGGCACGGCAAAAGCAGGTGAAATAATTAGAAAATAAAGAACGGTTCACCGTGATCATAAATTTCCCCGAACTAATCACGCCACCCGGGGGTTCGGTTTCGGAAAATTTCTTTCATTATACCTCCCGCGTTCGGCAGCGTACGTCTTGCCCGCGTGGGCGGATGGGGATAGCTTCACTAATGGGACGCTTTTGCCGCGGAAGTTCCATCCCGGTCCGATAGTGGCCCATGCAAGCAAGCAAGCAACCGGGCCGGCCCCAAATCTCGGCCAGTGTAATTAACTGTTTCACGATACCTCGATCCGGGAGAGCCAAAAACGGGCGGGGAACGGGTATGCGGGTGCGATGGGTGTTTGGGGTGAGTTATGTTTCGTGAGTAAAAATTGCAACGGAACGGTAATACACTCCCACACACGTATACCATTTTGGCAGACTCATTTTGCAGCCGGCGGTGGTGGTGGTCAAGCGCCTGTAGCAGTTACCGGTGCCGGATGCTTTCATCCGGTGCTTAGCGCACCGGTTTTCGCTATCAGCGCGCTCATATATTATGACATGTATGTGCAGCTTTATGCGACTCGGAGGAAACATTTCCGGGCGACATAAGTGGAAATTTTGGGGCTGAATTGCTGGATATCGCGCTTTAAAGTGACGCTAGTTGAGATGGTTAAGCCGGGAGAATGGATTAGGGGCGGGAGAAAATCGACGCACGGCGCAAAGATCGTAGATTTTCATTTACGTTTTATCACACCACGTACGTAACTCTCAATTGGGCGCGTCTAAAATATGGTTTGTGTGTGTTTGTTACATATTCTTGCACGCGCTGCTATGTAAATGAAGAAAAAGTCAACTCGTTAAACAAACAAAAATAGCTGGGAAAAACGTCTACACATCCTCACACACGTAAAAAGGAAGGTGAAACACAACACAATGCGCCTCTCACGTTTCTCGAACGAAACTGTTTCGAAAAACAATAACAATCCATCTTTCGATAATGATGATCTATTGTAAATGGGCTTCGTTTTGAAGGGATTTTCTCACGAGCGCAATTTGATTACCGCGCGTCCGGAACGGAAAGAGTTGGCCGTGCATGGCTTCTCAGCCGAAGTCAATTTATCGTTCGAAAATGTAGAAAAAAGCCAACGAAAAAAGAACGAACGAAAGCTTCTTACTCGAGCATGTTTTTTGTTTCACCATCACATCGTTGGAGACATTTGAAGCAAAAAAAAAAATAACAAAATGCTAGCAAGAATCTTTGTCTCATAAACATAAAGTTCCGCTCAGTGGTTCACCAGGCTGGAAGTCGTAAGAAGTCACTAATGATGTAAACTAACTGAGCCGGAGTGCTTGCGGGAACAACCACCCGAGCACACGGGCACGATGCGAGAAGTTTAAAATTTATCACTATTAATTTTCAAAGAACAAACAAAAAAAATCATTGACGGTGGTGGCTGATTTTTCTTATCACCATTTGACCGCACGACTTCGACGTTCTGTGTGTGTGTGTGTTTTGAGGGCATATACACCCCTTTGCGGATTCTGTTCAATTTCCTACTTAGCGATCCTTTAGTGGTTCGAGGAACGGTTTGAAAAAAAAGCGTGCTATCTCGCGCCACGAGCTTTACGAGGCTCGTTCGTCCACTGTCACGTAGCGCCTCGCAGGCGGAAATGGGAAATGAACTTTAGCTACGGTCGGTGGACTGGTCGGCGGGTCCCGATGCACTCAGCTTCGATATCCCCGGTGGCCATCGTGATTTCCGGACTGGAGTGGGAGAGCCCTCACGTAATAAGGATGGGCGCCCGGTGACCCAAAGGAACAAAAAAAAAAAGAAGCCCGCCAAGATCTCAATTGGTTCATTACTTATCGCAGGGTTCAGGTTCGTTCGGTTTGCTCACCACATAGACACAGCGAAAAGCAAAGCGTGAGGAAGTTAAAGTGCGGAGCCTGCGCGACCTTCGTTGAACGTCGAGCAGGAGCAGCAAAACCGAGCGCCAGAAACGGAAGGCTTCTGTTGGCGAGAGATATATGGATCGGGGCAGTGGGAACTTAATTTCCAATAATTCGTTGGCGGGCAGTCTTTAATCAGCGATTGGATCGGATAAGTTTTAAGCTGGCTTTGGGCGGCAAGTTGGATCGTCTCGAAGCGTGGTCTATAAACAATACGGAAATGTGTTTTTCAGTTTGAAGTTATAGTTGGACTGGTTTATAACTTAGACAAGAATTGATTTAATTCCTTTAAAATAATATTTTATTTTACCTAATTTTAATTTTGAATAAAATTTTACAATTAAAAACTTTGATGTGTTTATCTATATTTTTATTTATTTAAACTAAATACATTAGAGTAATAACCCAAAGAAATCACTTCCCATTTGATTACATAATTAATATGTTCCTAAATATGTGACGTATTTTTGACCCAGCCTTTAAAACTGGATGAGATATTCGATGTTTAATATTATATTTAATAATATTAATACAATTAGGTTTGTTAGAATTTCAATGATAGTGAACATTCCTTTCTTTTTCAATGGTTAACGATTGAAGAAATAAGATTTAATATTTTTCGTTAAAAACACTATTTCCTTCCTTGGTTAAATGAGCGATAGCTCGTACAGTTATCGAGCCCTGCAAGATAGAACCGAGATTTCTTTCTTTCTCTTTCCCGACGGTGGACGATTGGTCAACATTTTAACTTCCTCCCGTATCCACTTCTTCCCTTTAACGCTGTCCATCGTAACCGTCACGTTAGACGTTGAACAACCGCATCGTGGCTGTTGCTCACGCTCTATCGCAACAACGACCATCACCAAAACCCAAAGAGCGTATGACAGGAAATTGAAAAGCAAGCGACGTAACGTCACTGCGCTCAATCCGGGCTGCGATAAAGAGGGCTGCTCCAGCGGAAACCGCAGGGAGGATGCGAATTGACGAGGCGCGAATCGATTCATCGGCGAGAGAGTTGGAGCAACAAAAAACCAAAAAAAAACGCCCCAACATCCTCACCGAACGGAAGTCAAAAGGAACGTCCAGCGACTGCAACTGCACGGGCGAGCAGGACATCGGGGAACACAATCACAAAATGTATCGCCCGCGCGACTGGGAATGAAGGAGGGGTGGAATGGGTGGGTGGGGGGAATCCGACGACAAAGACGTTCTGCTCGCGCGAAAGCCACGGCCCTTTCGCTCAAAGTGTTTCCGCACGGCGAGGGAGACGAGAAAGTTACTAAGCCAATTGAGCAGAATTAATTGAGTGTTGGTAATGCGATAAAATTTAACGAGTTTATAGGAAGAAGGCTGAAATATTGGCTGCCCTCGCGTCCCGGTGCGAAGGACGGGAACGGTCCTAGACGCGAGTAGTGCATTGCCGTCGCGGCCCGAGCGCGGTGTTAGTTTTTCATCAAGCTATCAAAACGCTTGGAAAATCGCAAAACGGCTGATAAAAGGTCCGGTACGATGGGGGATGCGGACATTGGAAAGGTTTCGAGTAAGTTTTGCGGGTGCGGAATTTTGATAAGAATGGAGGGAACAGTGAACAAAACATTAGCTAGCATCAGATAAATGTTCTAAAACAGTCTCTCATTTTTATGTGATGAATAATAATCACGCAAAAACCATGCAATAATAATCAACAGCAGATATTGATAAACTTTTCCTGCTAGTAGATAAGTCACTCATACACTAACTTGTTTATTCAGTCATAAATATATCCTTTCAACGCTGATTTACTACACCAGTTAAATCAAAAGGTTTGATAGTATGACTTAAACTTTGCATCATACTTGAAGAAGAATCGTATAGTTTTTTTTTAATAATGAGCTTAAACAAATACGTAAGTTGTTTTTTCGATGAAAAAAATATTTTAGTCAACAAAAAAATGAAATAAATTTCACCATCTGAACGACTCCGATTTGCAATTCTCAGGAATATATTTCCATCTTTTCCCGGATATCATAATTGCCAGGAAAATGCTGCAAAATAAATCATTTAACACCAATGTTCAATCACGCGTTTCGACAGCAAAATTAGCTTTATAAAGCAAGACAAACCCGCCCAAGCTTCCGAGCACACATGCACATGCTGTGTAAGAGAGCTGTAACGCGAAACCATCATTTGCATCCGTGCGCAATGTTTTTCACATTTTCCAAAATTACGGATTCGATTTTCCGTTTTTTTTTGTGCTTTGTTTTGATTTTTTCGCTACACCTTCCTTGGCGTTTTCGGGAGCTGGCATCGTTTCTCGCGGAACGCATTCGCCGAAACATCATTCATTCCACGCGAACGCGTATCTACCTCGTACCGCGGGAGGAGGGGGGGGAGGGAGGTTTTGTTTTAGGATCGGGGCAGCCCTACGAGCCGGGCCACCGTTCGCTTTGCGTCCGTGCATTTTATGGGTGCGTATTATTGCCACGCATCAGCCCACAGGGCGAGCGGGTGTTCGAGCGCAACATAAACAAACGCTTCGAAAGAAAGCGACCGTTCATTTGCGTTCCTCGCGACCATCCCACCCCCTGCCCCGCCCGACCGAATCCATTTTACATGAGCGAAAGCGCTGCCATAAATTAACGATTAATAAAAAAGCAATAACAGCTCCCGCATGATAATGATAAAATTATTTAAATTTATTATTTCTGAGCTCTTTTTGTGCCGTGCTGAGCAGAGTGCGTGTGCGAGTGTTGGTGCTCCTCCCACCAGCACGCTCGATCCGACTAGGCTATTTCTGTTTCCCACCGAGGAAGGATTCACTTTGCGCGCCTTCGTTTCGTTTGATTCGGAGGGTAAAGTGTGTGTGTGTTTTTTTGTTGTTGAATCCTGTGTTTTTCTCTCGTGACGCGCGTCGGTTGGGTTTGCAAATGTATTCGAAACCACCGCCCCTAACCCGTCCTCACCTTCCCGTGATATTGCTGGTGCGCGCAATAAGCGAAAGGTTGTGTACGAAAAAAAAAACGCGATAGCTTTTCATCACGTGCCTCAAGTGTGAACGGATGGTGCCGCCGCAGTGCGTTTGAAGAAATCCACGATGATAGCGCCGGATAACAATAAACAAATCCTTACCGGCGTGGGAGAAGATGTCCTCGTGCGTGAGTGATGAAATCCTCCCGCCTCGAAGCTCCTTTCGCGTCCGTTACAGTACGATAAAGCAAACTCTTTACCATCGATAACGAGCGCGGAATGAAAGCGGATGCTCGAACGATGAAAGAAATGCTGCAACCTGTTTATGCTATCGCGAGCCACTTCTGCGAGCCATTAATGGACTAGTTTTTACCATCGCTTATCGGACGGAAATGGGGACGGGAGGGTGCCGCAAAGCGGACACGCTCTCGCGCAACCCCGGAAATGCAATGCAAGCAGCGCTTCTGCCGACCCGAAATGAGAGAAAAAAAACGGCTGTAGCAGAAGCAGCGAAACAGCAGGATGGCAAAGGACACGCCATGGATGCCGGGCCGCAACGTTGGGCGAACGTTTTTAAAAGGGTAATAACGGAATTTTTAAATGCCATAAACACAATCTGTGACTGTGACACATACGAATAAATGTTCAACTTGTGACCATGATGATGATCGGAGGCCGGAGCCCTGTACCATAAAAATGCACGATTCCCGTACGTCCCTTA